>NQII01003695.1:50002-108845 GCA_002778355.1 Clitarchus hookeri
TAGAATTAACCCAGCAGTTCAGACAGATAGGAAAAGGGGATAGGTCTCGTATGTGTAACAGTGACCTGTGTTTACCAAATAAACGTAAGTGTCCGTAAATTAAACCCGAGTACGACTTTGTGTTGACCCCGCATGCAGCCTGTAAGTCATAGGTGAGAGAAGTGTCGAGNTAAATTAAACCCGAGTACGACTTTGTGTTGACCCCGCATGCAGCCTGTAAGTCATAGGTGAGAGAAGTGTCGAGTGTCAATATATATAAAGTTCTTATATCCTCACAGCTTACAAATATTTCTATGTATCAATACATTGCGTACGACCATTAGAAAGATATGTATATTTAATGCTAAAATGAATAATCATAAATGTATATTTACCTCAGATTAGCCTTGATCGTTTCTCCCGAAAAGTTTAATATAAGGAGGGATCGAATAAACGAATAAAACAGAAGTAATTCGTACACCTTAACTTTATTTTACAGACGTGTCAAACATTAATAATAATAGTTGCACACTCAAACACATTCATCATTCAACAAAATAATTATGATTTTGTTTGTTTTATAAAACAATTCCTGCTGTGAGCAGTCCATCCACTCTTATTCACATATACAACACCACAGTTATCACATGGATAAGTCTTGCATGTAGTACTGAATAAGCAGTTACTAGCTTCATGTCGCCTGATGTTAGAGCTATTCGTGAATAACTTGCCCCAATACTTGCACTCTGCCACTGCCGCTGCATAAATTCGACTCCCAGAGTCCGCGGGCTTTTGAGGCACCATTGCCGATGTCGACATGGCCTTGCCCACAGATCTCTTATTATATTATAACAGCTTACACAGTATCAGTAGATCAATGTAGTCGTGACGATCTGCCTTCCGACACATCCGTCAACGAAGTGAAAACCTTTTTACATGATGCACGCCTATAAACTGTTAACCCTACAGAAAAAGCAGTTTATGTTGACCATCTCGAGTGCCTCAGTATATGTCTGCTGGCTATGAATCTGCAAAAAAAAAAGCATAGTTGATGGACTTTTATATGAGGCCTAATCCGTCCGATCGCTATCTAGCCAACGAAGTCATCAGACAACCAATCTTCTTTATAGTTGTACATCTTTCATTGTTGGAGGCACCATGTATTTTGCTTTTGCTGCAGCGCTCTTCCGATGTGTCTTACCCCAGTTCCTAGAATGTGGTGTGTCTGTAACAGTAGCACGTCCTTGAAAACCCTCTAGGCATGAGAGACAGCCAATAATCTCTTTATCCTGTTGCAGATAGACAGGTAGGTGTTTTGTAGACAGATTGTGTTTTGTGTTGTGCATATTCGAGAAGGAATTCTTTGTGCAAGTATGAAAGCCCAGCATCTTTATCGAGTGCTGCAAATGATCTAAGCTTTTCATATGTCACAATAGATGGTAACATTTTTTGACCGCTAGGACAGTATGCCATCATTTTCAGTATACGCCCTGTCGACGAAAGAAAGAAGCTTTGAATGATTTGTTGAGGTACGAGCTGTTATTATAAAATATTTTAAAAATGGGTGGGACAGAGCAGGGGCAACATTCTTTAGCAATATTAGAAGTAATATTTTGAAGATACATGGGAGCTCACTGAGAAAACCCTCATTATCTGTTCGCACCAGCAAGGGCCTGGGAAAATATAAAACCCAAATACACCATCGCCTATGAACTAACATGTATTTATATCAAATTTATATTATGCTTTAGGCATATTAGATGGTAACAAAAAATTTATGCCTAAAGTATAATATATATTATATATATATAGGCGACTGTATATTCAGGTAAGTTTGTATTAATTGTACGTCCCAAAAATACAACATTGTGATTATTAAATGTCAATTTTGTAAGAAATATGCTGACAACATTTTCTTTTATGCGAGGAAATACTACTTGTAATTAAGGTGTACACGTTGGAAAGCATTTCATACAAATATAAAATAACGAGTTTATTCGGGATCAGCTGCCTCAATTATAGTCCATTCACGGTTACTTCTAACTTTTCTGAAGCCCTGCTGAAGTTCTACTTCCAGGACATTCCTCCACCTCATGCAAACAAAGCTTAAGTAAGTATAGAAAATTACACCAAATCGACAACGCACCGCATTCGTGCGCACTCAGTGCAATAATAATTTTGCACAAGAATTATTTATTACATGGCATTACCAACATACCTATTTTCTCACTATTTTTATTCATATTAATTATAAAACAATTTTTTTTAATTTATGTATAAAATGTACATAAAAGTTCAATTTAACTAAAAATGAGATACCTTTTCTATGGGAAGTTGATAGATTTGGACGGCTCTTAAAGAGTTCTTGGGAGCCGCAGAGAGCGAAATAAGGTGAGAATGTAGCAGCGCCGGAATGCAAGCGCAGAGGAAACGGGAAATACTCGAGAAAACCCGCCGACCAGTGGCCTCATCCGGCACGATTCCCACATGCGAAAGTCCGTAACTGGCCTGGCCGGGGATTGAACCCGGTTCGCCTTGGTGGGAGGCGAGCAGTCTAACCGCTCAGCTACCGCTGCCTCACTTTTTTTTTGTTAACAGACGAAAAATACGCTTGTGAACATGACATATTTAGGAAACAACCAAACAGTTCATTGTATAGTGCTTATTAACGTTCCTCGCTGCTATGCCTGAAGGCTTATCAGGGGTCGGCTTACAAACTTACTTATAACCTAACTTACACTAACACCCACGCCTTACCTGGGATTCGAACTCAGAACCTCCCGCACCCCAGACCGGCGGCGCACCAACCGACTGCGCCACGGGAAGTCGGCAACAGTTCAGCCTTGGGATGATCCTTTTTAAAGTTTGCATTTGAAAAAGTGTGAAGAAATCGCGAATAGAGCATATCCTTGAATTCACTGGATGTGGTAGAGAGCCGAGAACGGCCCCGTGCCTGCGATGAAGGACAGCTGCCGATGGTGAGCAGGGACGGACGGCCATTATCGCGGTCTCGGGGGAGCACGTGATCGCGGAGGGTCGGGAATACGGCGAGGCGAGGCGGTGTTGGAGCCAGGTTCGCCCCGCCACATGGCCTCCCAGACGATACNTCGGCTTCACCCCTTGTGCAGAAATTCTTCGTTTCCGCGTCATAATTTCGGATTCGTAGTAATTACTGGCAATGTACTATTCTAGAAAAATTTATATTTTACGAGTTGTTTAATATTTTTGTGCGTAATTTTTATTATGTGTTATCTGCTTGTTGCAAAAAAGTCTACAACATAATATTTTATTTTATTAATAAGTTCTCAACTTTTTACAACAAGCAGATAACACACAATTAAAATTACGCACAAAAATATCAAACAACTCGTAAAATGTAAATTTTTTATAATCGTTCTTTGTGAGTAATTATTATGAATCCGAGAGCATGACGCGGAAACGAAGAATTTCTTCAAATGGGGTGAATCCGAGAGTTAAGAGTACAGAAATCTGAGATTTTTTTTCTTTACGCTTTCGAGGCACAGCGATACGGGCGACAATGACACGCGTGGGCAGCACCCCGTCGTCCCTACGCGCAAGGTGCTGAACTTGCGGGCAGTGCTTCCGCTGTTACGCTTTCCTCTGCACATGAGATCTGTAACAGTGGGATTCTATTACACGCGATCAAAGCCTGTAGATTTAGGCATTTTTTTCTCTTAGAATAGACTTAATATTATCAAATCAAAATTGTATGGGATTACATAATGGTTTTTTATATTTTCTGGCAAAAAATTGTATTCCCAGCACATTTATTTTCTGAGATACGCGTAAACGCGCAAATAACAAATGTACAGAAAATATGTATTGACTACTGCCTATTTAAGAGGTTCCGNCTGAGATACGCGTAAACGCGCAAATAACAAATGTACAGAAAATATGTATTGACTACTGCCTATTTAAGAGGTTCCGTCTAGCCTGCTACTATTTTGTGGCTTTCCAGACCTTGAAACACTTCGGTTTCCAAGATAAACGCTCACTACGTCGCGTTTCAGTTTAGCAGAACGCAACCTTCGTCGGTTTCCAAGAAACAGGGCCTTACTTACAACGTTCGTGCAAGCTAGTTATAAAAATGGACGACACTTTATTGTTTGTATTATTGGACGATATGGAAGAATATGAACATTAGTAGTTACAAATGTGGAATTATAGCACACCTGGCGTCCTGGTGGGGACTGGGGACGCACCGCAACCATCTTCGATGGCGTCACGAGCCAAACCTCTTGATATATCATTCCTTCCCAATGGCCGCCATATTGTCATCCAGTACCGACATCCTGCTCAGTCATTCCTGAACTGGAGTTCGAAGTCTAAAGGGTTGACAAGNGCCATATTGTCATCCAGTACCGACATCCTGCTCAGTCATTCCTGAACTGGAGTTCGAAGTCTAAAGGGTTGACAAGATCCGCCATTTTGAACCATGGACATATCAACTCGTCGATCTGAATGTTGAACCGCTGAAGGGTGGATTTTTAGAACAAGAGATCATGACAGAGAAGTTTACAGACATATATTTGGTCGAGAAGGTGTTATGTAATCAGAAACAAAAACTGTTCGTCAAATGGCTTGGTTTCGCCAACAGTCACAATAGCTGGATATCGAGGTCGGCGCTTACTGATGTGTAATTGGTCCCGCATAGCAATGCAAGAGGAGCATGTACAATGTACATATCACATTTGAGTGTATTTATTTTAATATAAATACATTTATTCTTAGAAATTGTATTGATTTTTATTCATACACTGTATTTCCCTGTGTGTTGAATACATGTATATTTCTTTTGTCAAGGCTGTAGGAGTAGGTTCGATAAGGACATGGGCGCATGCCTGGTTGAGAGCCAATGACTGGTCAGGTGTCTAAACAGACGTTTATTTTCTTCCCGACTGAAGGAGTGTCGGGGACTGCATGACTCAGGGGAGGTAATTACTGAACAGGGGTATACATGTATGTAAATTATTGTGTGTTAATTATTGTTCATCTGGAGCCCACTGCCCTCCTCCACTTATTTTGTTGTTTCGTTCGAGGTCAAGTTGTCCTGCTGCACTGATTCAGTCATTAGTGTCCTCTGTCATTTCGTCCGAGGTCTCAAAGCATTTTCTATACCGGTACTCGATATGAATGTACTGAGAATATTGTTATTAACTCATATGTATATATTTAACATATCGTAATAAATTAATTTNAAAGCATTTTCTATACCGGTACTCGATATGAATGTACTGAGAATATTGTTATTAACTCATATGTATATATTTAACATATCGTAATAAATTAATTTACTGCTAGTTTATACAGTCGGCCATGTCTACCAGCCTGCGGGCAGCGTGGGCTTTGGTACCGGCCTGCGTACAGTGAGCTGGTGTGTGTGTATACTGCTTTCCAACCCCCACTTGCTTTGACATGCGAGCGATCGAAGTATGGTTCGTTTCACCTTAACATCCTTAAAGCTAAAGATGTACGTTTACAGGTTTTATTAATGTGCAGGTGTGCGGTACTGGGTAGACTGGTGGTATTTTGTCACGATATTAATTTTTGTAAGTATCTATTTACACATATAAGAAGTATGTGTATATTTATTCTCGTAACCATTCAAATTTTATTTCGGCTTGGACGTTTACATGCTTGGTGTATAGTTCGCTGTCGTCTTTCACACTAGTTTTTATAAAATGCATTTGTTTATTGTTGTTCTTACATGTACATGTAGGACTGTATGCGTTCTCTACTGGGCAGACTGACGGTAATTTGTCACGATATTGATTTTTGTAAATACTTTTTACACATATAAGAAGTGTGTATATATTTATACATATAGGTATTTACTACATTTCTTCTTGTAACCATACAATGTTGATTTTTTTTTTTCGAGATTACAAGTTTATTGTCTGCCGAGCGCGTAGGCCAGTATGTCTTTGCACATATAAGAAGTGNGCTGTCGTCTTTCACACTAGTTTTTATAAAATGCATTTGTTTATTGTTGTTCTTACATGTACATGTAGGACTGTAGGCGTGCTCTACTGGGCAGACTGACGGTAATTTGTCACGATATTGATTTTTGTAAATACTTTTTACACATATAAGAAGTGTGTATATATTTATACATATAGGTATTTACTACATTTCTTCTTGTAACCATACAATGTTGATTTTTTTTTTTTCGAGATTACAAGTTTATTGTCTGCCGAGCGCGTAGGCCAGTATGTCTTTGCACATATAAGAAGTGTGTGTATGTATTTAATTATTTACTGAATAAGGATGTAAGAATTTACTCTAATTCTTTTCGTAACAATACAAAGCCGACTTTTCTTCACGATTACAAGTTTATTGTCTGTCGAGTATGCATATATACATCATTTCATCATCAAAAAAATCTCATGCAATGGCCGTCGTGTAGTCAAGGCGTCAGACTTTTGACCCAAGGGTGGTCGGAACGATCCCGCACGCCTCCTGCATTTTTTGAGTTCCCAAACAAAAAATTCTAGTGCCCCCGGCAGTCATATGAACTCTACTCCCCACCTCCCACGATACTAGCGCGCGTTCCTGCAGGCAACAGCTGAACTAACAAAATATTCACATCAATACCAGCACTCCTAGCTGTGAACAGTAGAACTTCACACACTCTGGTGGCGAGCATGAGAATCAAAGATGGCTGCCTATGTCAGTCAACTGGCGGCAGGTGTGTTTGGTGGAAGGAAGATGAGGGAGAGAAAGTAAAGATGGTAGAATGGAAGAGAGAAAATATAGGAGGCCAGAAGGAATATGAGAACACCGAGGAATGGAAGAGAAGGAAATTTGAAAATAAAATCGTAATATAAGAGCATATTCAAATTTAGGAAGACACTGAGAAAAAACCCCTCGCTTGAAATGCTAGAGCATAAAGTAGGGAACAAGATGGCAAGAGAATGTGGAAATGATCGTATTCAGGAGCACCCAGAGAAAACCCCTTCACTTGGAATGCAAAACATGATGTAGGGAACAAGATGGCCGCTCATTATCAGGAATGACTGAGCAGGATAGTCGGTACTGGCTGTCAAAATGGCTGCCATCGGGAAGGAATGGCAGATCAGGAGGTTTGACTATTGGCGTCATCCAAGATGGCCACGGTGCGTCCCCAGTCCCCGCCATGACGCCAGGTGTGCTACAATTCTTCATTTCTAACTACTAACATTATCTCACACATCTCTACATACTGTTATTGNGGACGCCAGGTGTGCTACAATTCTTCATTTCTAACTACTAACATTATCTCACACATCTCTACATACTGTTATTGTAAGAAGAGAAAATCGAATCATATGTTGCACACATAAAGAAATACAGGAAACTTTTGCGTTTGCTATAAAGAAAAAAGCACGTATGGAATGACGAAACAATTTCAGACTATTTTCGGATCTGAAGAGCGTTGTTTGAAACAATCNAAGAAAAAAGCACGTATGGAATGACGAAACAATTTCAGACTATTTTCGGATCTGAAGAGCGTTGTTTGAAACAATCCATGCGTTTATTCGATGTTATTTGACGAAACAAACATGCAGTCGCCATAATTACAACACTTTTTTTTCGGTGTAGGATAAGTTTGTGCGCCCAGGTAAGCGAATGCGTTAAATTGTAGCGCGGCAGACAGTTGTGAACCATGGGTTCTACTTAGCGCATGCGTCAAGGTGAGCAGATTCTTGTAAACGAGTATAGACGTTACTGAGCCCCGATTCGGCGCGTGTGCGTCATGCACCTTCCCGGTTAGACACACAGTTCATGGAAACAGACTTGAGGAGGAGGCCTCGGTGGTGAAGTGATTAGACTACTCGTCTTCCACCTAGACAAACCGGGTTCGAGTCCTAGCGGGGCTCACTCCCAGATTTTTGCATGTGGGAATTGTGCCGGACGATGACGCTGATCGGTGGGTTTTCTCGGGGATCTCCCATTTCCCGTGCCCGTATATTCCGGCGCTGCTCTATTCTCACTTCGCTTCACCCTCGTCGGCTCTTAAGGCTGTTCAAGTGCCTAAAAATGTTTTCTGATTTTTTTAGATATTTTGCGGTTTTGTGTTACAGTATCAATAACTATTCGATAAAAATGCCAGTTCAGCTTAAAAATAACTCTCGTGTTTTTTCTTAGTAGAATTATGGGCATTGTAACCTTAAAATTCTTCCGAAAAAATTCAAAAAGTTATACGAGCACAATGTTTGATTTCAGCTAAAGTGTTTTTTGAAGATTTAGAAACTCCACGAAGAAATTTCTTTGAAGAGTGGCATTTTGTTCGCCTACGATTAGGATTTAACTTCTAAATATTTTGAATCAAAATGTTATTGTAAAATTTAAAATACAATTATGGCCGAACGACTAGACGATATTTCGTGGAATTTCTTCATCTTAATCTAATTATATTATTTATTAATTTGAATAGTTGTCAAACATAATAATTCTGCAATTTTTTTTTNTTCTTCATCTTAATCTAATTATATTATTTATTAATTTGAATAGTTGTCAAACATAATAATTCTGCAATTTTTTTTTAATTTATATGCAAAAACACATAAATTCGAAATTCCTGTATTTTCGGCAATTAATTTTTGAAAATTAATTTCCTATGGCTTTTGATACTTTTATCAATTTACTGTTTGATGTAATAAAACCGAATTATAAAATACCCTAAAAATAAAGNCTATGGCTTTTGATACTTTTATCAATTTACTGTTTGATGTAATAAAACCGAATTATAAAATACCCTAAAAATAAAGAAAATAATTTTTGCCACTTGAACACCCTTAAGGCTTCGGTGTTAAGAGCCGCCCAACTCGCTCCACTCCGAGGCTTTAAGCTGACTATTGTTCACCCACCTCTTCCCTCATCGCCTCTACGCTCAAGGCGCTCTACTGGCGCGCAGTGCAGTCTTTCCCTCGGCGACTCGTCTGAACGTGACTTTAAGCTGTCATCCTGTATTTTTGCAGATAACTTTTCTGTATTATAAAATCATTCAGTTGAAACAGTTTCTGAAAACACCTGTTTTACCCCTTACACGTCAGAAAAAAATATCGCTTAAACTTTAAATGAGAACTTCAAACTTGCCTTTCGGCACGAAAAGTTTCTCAAATACTTTTCGAGTCTAGAAACAACTACTAAATATCCAACCGTTTTTTACTCACGTGTTTTCTACCAAACCTCTACAACGCACTTTAAGTATTCGGCGTCACCCATACTGGATTATTTCCTTTACTTTTAATTTAAGTTTTTGTTAAATAAAATTTTAAAAAAATGTTACTATAGAAGTTTAGTTAGTTGCATAATTCTGCAGTACAGACATTAAATCCGAATTATGGACGTAAAATGTCACAAATAGCATAACTTATGTAAAATTAAAAATAACAATACGTCCCTGCCTTTTTGCACCTGCTGAATAACATGTAGTCAAATTAAGTACAAAAAGTATTAAACAACTCGTAAAATGTAAAGTTTGTATAGTCAACCATTTTCAACAAGTAATCTGAAGAGGAAATTATGACACTAAAACGAAGAATTTCTGCATAAGAGGTGAAGTCGGAGAATTAAAAGCCTTCGTACTACACGAAAGATGGGCCGATTAGAAAGATGTCCCCTTTGAATTGAAAACTGCCGGAATGGAGAAATTTCGCGTGTTAATGTGTGAACGACACATTTGCCAACCGCACGTGGCGAGATTTCACATCTGTAATATAGTATAACTGCCAACGTGGTAGTTTACTGAGATGAAAGATAGATTCGTAAGGCTATGTCCGAGCAGGCGACATCACAATGACGAAACCTTGGGACGCCCAATGTTATCGAGGCGGNAGGCTATGTCCGAGCAGGCGACATCACAATGACGAAACCTTGGGACGCCCAATGTTATCGAGGCGGGATGACATATCTATGGTTTGCTATTTCCTCCCATATTCAGCACCGGGAATCGAACCCAGATCTCCTGAATGGGAGACAACTCCGTTATGAATTACACCATGGAGACGGCCAGTTGCTGATTTTGGCGCATTTATCTGTACAATTTCTATCTCTAAGAAGCCGCAGTGGTGTAGTTATTAGACTACTCGCCTCTTACCTAGGCGAACCCGATTCGATTCCCGGCAGGGTCACTCCCAGATTTTCGCATGTAGGAAACTTGCCGGACGATGCCTCTGGTAGGTGGGTTTTCTCTGGCATCTCCCGTTTCCCCCGCTCTTCCATTCCCGCGCTGCTCCCCATACTCACCTCTCTCTTCTCCACCGTCGGCTCTCAAGACATCGATGGTGAGAGCCGCCCAAATCTTTTCCCTCACTCACTCTATCTCGAGAAAAAAATTCAAGAATAAATTAGCAACATATCTCAGCAAAAAAAAAAATTCGTTCTCGACCCTTGCTTCAATCGTAACAGGCGGGAACATGCATAACCGTGTACTGGCTCTCGGCGTTGACGCCACTGAATGCAGTCACACGTGGTAAGCATAACCTATTGTTGCCACACACGTCACACACGTAAGCAATAAGTTTAAAAGTTTCCAAGTGCTTGTTATTAACAAACTTTTGAAATTTTCAACACGCCAAGAAATTGTTCACATATTTACTACATTTCTCTATATGCGTATTGAGAGAGNTCAAGAATAAATTAGCAACATATCTCAGCAAAAAAAAAAAAATTCGTTCTCGACCCTTGCTTCAATCGTAGCAGGCGGGAACATGCATAACCGTGTACTGGCTCTCGGCGTTGACGCCACTGAATGCAGTCACACGTGGTAAGCATAACCTATTGTTGCCACACACGTCACACACGTAAGCAATAAGTTTAAAAGTTTCCAAGTGCTTGTTATTAATAAACTTTTGAAATTTTCAACACGCCAAGAAATTGTTCACATATTTACTACATTTCTCTATATGCGTATTGAGAGAGNAAACTTTTGAAATTTTCAACACGCCAAGAAATTGTTCACATATTTACTACATTTCTCTATATGCGTATTGAGAGAGTTCGAATGGCAACATTTCTTCCATGCATACATGTTAGCTGAATCACATTTGTTCATGGAAAAGTCAAATGCGTAGATAATTTCCTGACTTCATATAACAGCGCGGTGCTCTACGTTACTTCGTTTGCTACTGATTTATTGTAAACTTTACGTCTTGTCCATACGTTAAAAACTTCCATTACAGTTAAGGAAGTTTCTGACATCTTCATTCTGCGAATTTACGTTGGTATTGGCTGTTCGGGGTTATGTGAGCATTTTTGAAACCTCTGCTTAGGATCTACTTTTCTCTTAAATTCGTATACTTTCGCCATATATAATATTTAAATTGCCATGGGCCTCATTACTTTCTACTCTATTCGCAGTTTCTTCACACTTTTTGACTCGAACCTTTGGAAAATCATCCCATGTATAACGTGGATGGTTTTTCCTAAATATGCAATGTATCACAACCTTTTTATACTACTGTGAACATAAAACTACTTTATTTTTGGTTGAACAGAATTTTTACTTATATGTTATATATAAATCAAAATACTTCATATATAATTATTATAAATAACAACGGGAAGAAAATTAGTGTGTTGATAATGCCTAGTAAGAAATAGTTCTTATGCAAAATATTATTACATCGAGTGCGCACGAATGCGGTGCTTTGTCCCTTTANATGCCTAGTAAGAAATAGTTCTTATGCAAAATATTATTACATCGAGTGCGCACGAATGCGGTGCTTTGTCCCTTTGGTGTAATTTTTTATACTCGGTTAAGCTTTGTTTGAATGAGGTGGAGCAATATTCTGGAAGTATAACTTCAGCAGGGCTTCAAAAAAGCTGAAAGTAACCGTGAATGGACTATACCTNGTGGAGCAATATTCTGGAAGTATAACTTCAGCAGGGCTTCAAAAAAGCTGAAAGTAACCGTGAATGGACTATACCTATGCATCAGTCTAGTAAAAACGTGAAACAGTTGGGACTATCAATGTATTACTAACGTGCTAATTCGTACTGTTATGCGTACGAAGCAAAAACACGTCAACTTGGATTGCTATTAATTNATTCGTACTGTTATGCGTACGAAGCAAAAACACGTCAACTTGGATTGCTATTAATTTAACCATTATACTCGCAACAATATAGAAATATTTTATTTAACCTGTTGCCAACTCAACAAGGAGTTTGCATGCCTGTGTAAACTGTGGTGTACATTCGTTTAACGGGCAGTGATTTATTTTCCTAAGTTTGAGAATTGAGCCGGAGTACAAATGTTGGCTGCGCAGAAGATGGCTTCAGCTATGAAAATCTTGGTGGCTACACCCCCCTAGTCATGAGCCACGACTTCATAACGGCAAAGCTGTTAGAGCGTATTTATGCCATTAACTTTTATTGTAATTGCCTATAGGTGCAGGCTGTTTACACTGGCAATTTTCCAAACATACACCCGAAAAAAACCCTCTGAGAAAAATTTTACAGCACTTCTGATTTCTACAGTAGGTACTCACGGGTGCACCAACCAAACTTCTGTAATGCTGTAATAATTTTCTTTTATTTAACACAGTTCAGTTTGTTTGCATCAGTTGTTATCTCTGTTGTGTGAACAGAGTGTCGTGCTACAGTTGTTAACGCAATATAGTCCTGTTTTAATTTCTTCGGTGTATTTCGAACTTACCAACAACCCCTCTAAATACTGTTTCTTATATTAACAGTGTTTAGACTTGTGTATTTCGTGTGGTGTGCATTGCAGACAAACTTTTAAATTAGTTTTTCCCGCTCACTCTTTGTGGACGCAATCTTGTCCGCCATATTGACTGAACAGACTAGTGAACAAAAAGGAGTGAGTTGTGCACAATATGGCGTCGGGCGTGTTGTTTCTATGTGTGCGATCGTTTGAAAATTTTCATAATGAACAATATAGTATATAAAGTCCATTCTAGTCGTCCTGTGCCCAGACATTTTGGTGCTCCGGGCCGGATCATAAACATTTCGGGTTTTTGTGTATATTTTTTGTTGCCCGTTACTTTTGTTTACCAATCACGCGTGACACGCAGTTGCATTGTGGGTTGATGAGCAGCATTTATTTCGGTCTATGACCTATCACGCCAGCTGATTTTCACGTGGTTTTGGAACTGTTGTTGAAGGTCACAGTGAATTGCGTGCATACGTATGTGAACTTAACTCCACGTGTTGTGAAGTCACGTTTATTTATCGTTGTAAACTACGGTGATATTTACCGTGAAGTTCCAAAACTCCGNCTCCACGTGTTGTGAAGTCACGTTTATTTATCGTTGTAAACTACGGTGATATTTACCGTGAAGTTCCAAAACTCCGTTTGAACAATGGCAGCGATAGCTACAGCACACTTGCAACTGCAACGAGCTGAAAATCGTCTGTACAGAGTCTCCTTGATGTCAGATCAAGCCCTTAAAGACCCCTCACAACAACGGTTGTTCCAAGCCGCCTGCCGGTATCTGCCGCCCATCAAAACAAGTTACGTGGGTGATCATCTTCCAATCGAAGTATATGGTGATGCGGAGACATCTTTCAACAAGGTGGAACACAGCAAGCGGATTTAAAAGTTCGATGATGCTTATTATAAGGTTATGTGTGTCGTCGAGTCGCTAAAGCAGCTATCAGTTTCATCAGAACAGCGAACAACCACCCAATCGCATGCTCAAGTCGCCCTTCCAGTCATCAAGCTCCCCACCTTTTCTGGGGAAATCAAAGGTTGGTTAAATTAATCCAATTTGTTCACCGCCTTGATTGGAGATAACAAGGACGTCATTCATGTGTTGCATTTTACCTACTTAAAATCTTCGCTTTCTGTAGAACCATTATCTTTTATTCAGTCACTTCCAATGGCCTCTGATAATTTTGACATTACTTGGAATCTGTTGATTAAACAGAATGATAACAAACGGGTCATCGTGGAAAATCATATAGACTCACTTGTGCAAGTTACTGTGGCTACTACATATTCAGCCCAATTCTTGCAAGCTGGTCATCTGCAATCATTGAAAATGTAATTGCATTGAAGGCATTGAACCTGCCAGTAAATCAATGGGATATATTTCTGCTGCATTTGTTGGGGAAACGCATGGACCAGGCATTAAGAAAAGAATGGGAACTAGTGGTTCATGAACTTCACATCCCTACATTGAGTGACTTTACAGATGTTCTTGATAAACACTGCAAGTCGAGCAAAATTATAGTCAGTAAATCTCAGACGTATAGCCAACCTAAATCAATTAACAATCGCAAAGTGCCTGAACAGCATCGTATTTCATCAGATAGTTTCTTTGTTAAGTCCCATCCAGAAAAGTGTTGCCTTTGTAAGGGTGATCATACCATTCGCAGATGCTTTGAATTTGTGCAAAAGGACACTCAGGCACGTTTTTCAATGGCAAAGGACAAACGATTATGCATAAACTGCCTTCAAGTCACTCACCAAGTGAAGAGTTGCCCATCAACCAAATCTTGTCGATTTTGTAATGCTCGTCATAACACGATGCTGCATTTCCCATCAGATAAACCCACAACCACAGTGGCACAATCAGCACAGGATGAAGTGCTTGTTGATACGCCTTCAAATTAGGACAGCACCCTTAGTGTTCTGTCTTCATTTTCCAAATATTCACAGTCATCTGCTGTAATGTTATCCACAACTGTTGCTTATGTTCAGGATTTTTGTGGAAACAGCCAGTCTGTTAGAATTCTGCTCGANCTGTAATGTTATCCACAACTGTTGCTTATGTTCAGGATTTTTGTGGAAACAGCCAGTCTGTTAGAATTCTGCTCGACTCTAGCAGCGTAGCAAATTTCATTACTGAATCATGCCTGTCTCTATTAGGTATCAAGCGTAAAAAACGATCCATTCCTCTTCGTGTACTTGCCCACACCCCGCTTACCAGTGCGAAAGGTGTTGCCTCATGTATCATAAAACCTAACGGAAGGAAAGAGCCACGTCTGCCCATTGAGGCCCTAGTTTTGCCACAAATTATCTCACATGTTCCTTAGACGTTTCTTAGGCCAGATGCTTGGGAACATATTAGACAGCTGCAACTGGGTGAGCCTATGTACCTTTGTCACACCAAAAGAAATTGACATTTTGCTGGGTGCAGAAATATTTCCTCAGCCTCTGACAGGCAAGAAAGTTACTGCTTCCCCCCTTAGCAACACTAACTGCTATTGATAGGTTGCTGGGTTGGGTGCTNCTGTAATGTTATCCACAACTGTTGCTTATGTTCAGGATTTTTGTGGAAACAGCCAGTCTGTTAGAATTCTGCTCGGCTCTAGCAGCGTAGCAAATTTCATTACTGAATCATGCCTGTCTCGATTAGGTATCAAGCGTCAAGAACGATCCATTCCTCTTCGTGTACTTGCCCACACCCCGCTTACCAGTGCGAAAGGTGTTGCCTCATGTATCATAAAACCTAACGGAAGGAAAGAGCCACGTCTGCCCATTGAGGCCCTAGTTTTGCCACAAATTATCTCACATGTTCCTTAGACGTTTCTTAGGCCAGATGCTTGGGAACATATTAGACAGCTGCAACTGGGTGAGCCTATGTACCTTTGTCACACCAAAAGAAATTGACATTTTGCTGGGTGCAGAAATATTTCCTCAGCCTCTGACAGGCAAGAAAGTTACTGCTTCCCCCCTTAGCAACACTAACTGCTATTGATAGGTTGCTGGGTTGGGTGCTAATGGGATGTGTCCAGATTAACACATATTTACAGCCAGGTATCTCGTCCTTCTNAATGCTTGGGAACATATTAGACAGCTGCAACTGGGTGAGCCTATGTACCTTTGTCACACCAAAAGAAATTGACATTTTGCTGGGTGCAGAAATATTTCCTCAGCTTCTGACAGGCAAGAAAGTTACTGCTTCCCCCCTTAGCAACACTAACTGCTATTGATAGGTTGCTGGGTTGGGTGCTNTCTGACAGGCAAGAAAGTTACTGCTTCCCCCCTTAGCAACACTAACTGCTATTGATAGGTTGCTGGGTTGGGTGCTAATGGGATGTGTCCAGATTAACACATATTTACAGCCAGGTATCTCGTCCTTCTTCATCTCAAATGTGCAGCAGCCCACCTTGGATGAAGTGTTGAAAATGTTTTGGGAAATTTAATAACTGCCTGCGGTCACATTATCACCAGCCCCAGAAGATGTGTTATGTGAAAAGATGTTAATTGAAGGCTGCACTCGAGCTGACACAGGTAGGTACAGTGTAGCCCTACCATTTGAATCTCCCGAGTCAATATTGGGAGATTCAGCCTCTTCTGCTTTGTGCCGTTTTCATTCTTTAGAGTGCCGGCTGAGAAAACAACCAGAGGTGAACGCAGATTATGTTGCCTTCATGCAAGACTACCCTTCTGCTAGACACATGAGCCATGAAGTAAATTTTATCAATTTATCGTGACTATTAACGAATCTTTTGGAGATAGTCAGAGGAGCAACCAGTTCAGATTTATTGGCTTAACATTGTCACTTACGGGGTCTGCTCAGCTCTGTACTTAGACATTGAGACAGCTGGTGCAAGATGAGATGACCAATTTTCCATATGCTTCTAAAACACTTCTCGAGCATGTATGCTGATGTTGTTGTTACTGGTGCCAATGACTTAGCCACTACCCTCGAGCTTAGAAAAGACCTTCAGCAGCTGCTGGACCATAGGGGTTTTGAGCTTCGAAAATTTGCAAGTAATTGTCCAGCTTTGCTTGATGACTTGCCACCACAAGATGTCCATTCTTCTGGTGAAACATTCTCTTTTAGGGAAGACTCCCGCATTAAGGTATTAGGTTTATTCTGGAGCCCCAACACTGATACCTTATCATATAACTTGCAACCCAATCCTCCAGTGAAGAAAAAATGAGCTATTGTATCAGATATTGCCAGAATCTTTGACCTGTTGGGGTGGCTCTCACCATTGAAATTATTTGAAAAACACCTTATTCAATTACCGTGGCTTGCTCAAGTATAACGGGATTCCCTAGCACCGCCTGATATAATTGCCAGATGGAACACGTTTCGAACAGAGTTACCTCGCTGTTCAGCCATCTCTATTCAGCATTGCATCGCACATAACCTCTGAAATGCCACTTTTGAATTGCATGGATTCACTGACAGTTTGGAGAAGGGCTACGCTGCTGTTGTGTACCTTTGAGCCGCATCTAACTCTTGTACGATTACCACTCATTTACTATTAGTAAGGTAGCTTAACATGAAAATGTGGACACNCGAGCCACATCTAACTCTTGTACGATAACCACTCATTTACTATTAGTAAGGTAGCTTAACATGAAAATGTGGACACACCGGATAAAAGCACCAAATTTTTTCCAGGTACTAGTTAGGTACTTAGGTTTCAATTTTTGATAGGAACCAACTCCTGCGTCAACCATCTTGGGTTTTATGGTGGCCATTTTTAAATATAGCTACATTATCAATATCTCGGCTTCTAAAACACTTAGGACCATACACTTGGTGTATAAGTATACATATTCGGGGTCAGGGAATAGAACTACACAACTTATTAATGTATCATACTATATATTTATTCAGTAATATATGTACCAATTCCAAACTATTCATTAATTAACGGTTTTGTCCACATTTTCTAATATTTTTTAAATATTTTATTTAAGATTGAATTGTAATACAAGATGGATTGGAACAAGTGTGTGATCTGTCAGAAAAGAACTTCAGAAAATCTAAAATGTCCACTCAATGAACATGGAGTCGAAGACAACACCGTACCGGTCTTTCTTGAACAATATCAATGAGTTTAGAAGCTTGGAGTCATTGCCCGTGAAACTAAATTTTGGAGTCGACATGAGTGCGTCTGAACTGGTCGAAAACCATGGTACATGGCATAAATCTTGTTACATCAAGTTCAGCAATTTGAAGTTGGATAGAGCTATAAAGTGGGGAGGAAGCACGACTGTGGAGAAACGATTCCGGCGTGAAGCGAGTGACAAAATGGCATGTTTTTTATGTCGTGGAAGCGATGGACTCCTTCATGAATTTCGGATATTAACAACTGATACGACCATTCGAAAAATGGCAACATAACTGCAAGAAACCCGGTTGTTGGCAGCATTAGAAGGTGGTGATCTCATTGCCCTTGACGCCAAATATAATCTGCAATGTTATGCAGCACTGAGAAATCGCTACCGGTCTCACCTAAGGAAACTACAGCAGGATTTGGTGGGAGGATCTGCAGAGGAAAGTCAGATAAATGCTAGAGCACTTGTGGGGCTTTATACTTATATAGATAACTGTGTGGAAGAAGGGACCTTCTACTTTAAATTTTAAAAGTTGCATGAACTGTATGAGAACCGATTAAAAACTATTGGCGTTGAGAAGGAGGATAACAGAACCAGAATGAAGGAGAAATTGCTAGCTCACTTTCCACAAGCGCAAGAACAAAGTGATGGAAAGTATAAGTGTTTGAAGAAGGCATGCGCGAAATGCTGCAGCAGGCCATGTCATGTGATGTGCTTACGAACATGTTGCCCTTTTGTTAGCTAAGACTGCCAAGTTAGTGCGAAAAGAAATTGTAAGTTACACAGGTTTCCACTTCGATGGTAATTTTCCTTCTGGTTGTCAAGAACAGTCAGTTCCAACTGTTCTGAAGACAGTTGTATGTATGATTTTTAATGGTGCTGATGTGAGTGATCAAGATGCTATATATTCACAGGCAAATCTCACAATCTGCCATACCATTGTCTTTAGCTGCAAGAAACAGTTTGCATCCACGAAATCTCGGCGTTCATTACAAAGGGAAACACCATTGCCACTTTATATCGCAATGAAGATTCACACAGACACCAGGTCCAAAGAAACTGTCAAGCAACTACATCAATTGGGGCTCAGCGTAGGCTATAACAGAGTTCTTCAGCTTGAGAGCAACCTTGAAACTGCTACCTGTGCTGAGTTTCGTGAGAAAGGAGCAGTGGTTCCAGCTCAGCTAAAAAAAGGACTGTTTACTGTGGGTTCACTTGATAACTTGGACCACAATCCTCCAAGTATGACCACTGTGGGATCATTTCATGGCAGTGGTATAAGTCTTTTCCAGTTTCCTGCATTGTCTAATTTGGGGGTGAAGCAGAGAGAGATGAGTCTGTCTTTGGTTATTAACAAGAATCATCAGTTGCCAGAAATCTTCACCACTGTCCCAGCTGTGGCTTTGAAGACGAACTATGTGCCTGTTCCAAAGCATTCAAATGTTTCACAACAAAAGGTAGGACAACTAGAAGTTGCAAAATTGGAGGAAAGCAATTGGCTCCAGTATGCTTGCAAACTTCTGAAGAAAGATGTAATTGGGAAAGCTGATACTGTTTCGTGATCAGTTTTTAATGCCTCCCAGAATGTATCAGAAGATCATCAAATTATCCTTAGTCAGATGTTACCCATTTTCTATGAGTAAGCAGCTACGGCCTCCATGATGAAACATGGGATGATGTCTTGCGTTGGGCTATAGAATATCTCAACTCTGGACAGATACCCATTTTGGCAGTGGATGCACCATTGTATGCCCTAGCCAAGTTCACACAGTGGAAGTGGCCTCATACTCATGGAGAGGAAACGTTCATAGTAATGATGGGTGGCTTGCATGTTGAGATGGCGATGTGGAATACGTTTTATGACTACTTGGAGGGATCAGGATGGACTTGTGCGTTGGCTGAAGCTCGTATTGCTTCTTCAGGCACAACCGACTCGTTCCTTTCGGCCTCGCANGTTGAGATGGCGATGTGGAATACGTTTTATGACTACTTGGAGGGATCAGGATGGACTTGTGCGTTGGCTGAAGCTCGTATTGCTTCTTCAGGCACAACCGACTCGTTCCTTTCGGCCTCGCATGTGACTAGAACAAGACATTCTCACCAAGTGACAGCATTNCTTCAGGCACAACCGACTCGTTCCTTTCGGCCTCGCATGTGACTAGAACAAGACATTCTCACCAAGTGACAGCATTGGCTTTGGAAACAATGCAGGAGAATGCTTTCTTGCTCACTGAATGACACACGATGATAAAACCAAGCTTTCATGGAGAAAAGAAATGGTAGAAAAGAGTCCTACATTCCAGTACTGGGACACGATTCTTAACATGGAGCTCCTTGGCCTCATTTCCATCAGATCGCATCGTGACGGGAATTTTAATCTGTATGTGGAAAGCCTCAGGGCCCTGGCACCTTGGTTCTTCGCGCTCGACCATCACAATAATGCACAATGGATCCCAATACTCATCCAAGATTTGGAGAATCTTCCACTTTCCATTCTTGAGGAGTTTGAGCAGCAGGGTCAGTGGGTAATCCACAAAACCAAGAACCGATTGAGTTCATATGGTTAGCTGGTTCGTGTACTCGTTTTATTATTCCAGGTCAAGGGTTCAGGAGGTGCTGTTGGTCTTACATAAAATCCTTCAGCCTTCAGAAAATGGATGGTCTCAGGGCCAGAACAAGCTAGGTTATTGAAGGACTTTCAAGATAACTTCATTCCTAATCACGACAACAGATATCATCATCGTGAAGAGGGATTTACCACACAGAAAACATTTAAGGAACAATCATTGAGTCTATATACTGTCATAAAAGACTTTGGAAATCCCTTTATGGATGACAATGACGAACTATTGATTCTTGACACATGAAATGTTTTAGATGAAAGTGTAGTAATACAGTGCGGACAATTAAGAGTGTAGGCCAGGATCCAGTATGACATGTATTGCAAATCAGTTATCAGTGATTGTACTCGCTGCATTCATGAACCAATAAAAAAAATNGGATCCAGTATGACATGTATTGCAAATCAGTTATCAGTGATTGTACTCGCTGCATTCATGAACCAATAAAAAAAAATCACTTCCTTCATTCAGAACTCCTATCCAAAAATAAAGACAAAAAATAAGATAAACATATCATTACTTAAGACTGATGTTTCTCTGTTCTCTCAACTGTACACAGTGATGCAGCATAGAAAGAGTGACATGACTACATTCTTCAGCCATGANGGATCCAGTATGACATGTATTGCAAATCAGTTATCAGTGATTGTACTCGCTGCATTCATGAACCAATAAAAAAAATTCACTTCCTTCATTCAGAACTCCTATCCAAAAATAAAGACAAAAAATAAGATAAACATATCATTACTTAAGACTCATGTTTCTCTGTTCTCTCAACTGTACACAGTGATGCAGCATAGAAAGAGTGACATGACTACATTCTTCAGCCATGAGAATCATAATTTTCCCCCTTCACTATCTGACGATGGAAGTCTGCGCTTCGGAAAGAAGTCAGCTCTTATGAACATTCTGAACAAGGATTCCCCAAATGATCTTCTTGATTATATTGATGTGAAACTTCTCGATGGAGCNTTCTTGATTATATTGATGTGAAACTTCTCGATGGAGCCGCTGTTCTGCATATCCCCCCCCCCTAACTACCCAAATTGTCACATTTGATGATTATGCTGATCATATATTCATTCCACACACAAATAAACAATTAGAAAGCTGCAAACGATTTGATGTAGTGTGGGACAAATACATTCCGAAAAGCCTCAAAGAAGCCACTAGAGAAAAGCGAGGTAAGGGTGTTAGGAGGAAGTGTGAAGGAAGGAACAAGCTCCCAATTAAATGGGCCGATTTCTTAAAAGACCCCACCGACAAACAGGAACTTTTAGCATTCCTTTCAAACAAATTTGCAAATGTTGAATGTGTCGAAAGCAAGGTAATTGTCGTCACNAACAGGAACTTTTAGCATTCCTTTCAAACAAATTTGCAAATGTTGAATGTGTCGAAAGCAAGGTAATTGTCGTCACCAATGCCGATGTTATTCTCCGAGGAACCGATAGGTCCATGCCATCATGTGGCCGTGAGGAAGCGGACACCAGACTGATTATCCACTTACAAGACGCACTTTTGAATGGCTGTGGTAACTGTATGGAGCGTAATGTTGACACGGACGTAGTGGTGATCCTCATTGGCAAGTTCCATCACCTGATGACCTTGTATGCTCGTCCGACAAATCACAATCCTGCAATGACAAACCTTTCAGGAAGTAGAGTGTGTCAATCTAAGTCCTTCCTCACCTCTGATGTTGATTATACTGGGCCAATTCCAATTACTATGGTACGAACAAGAAAACCTCACAAACTGCAGGCATACAATTGTATTTTTTTATGCTTTGCCACAAAGGCAGTGCATTTAGAGCTTACTACTGATTTGTCGTCTGAAACATTTCTTGCTGCATTCAGGCATTTCATTGCACGTCGTAGACAGTGTACTCACTTGCATAGTGACTGCGTCACTTATCAGAGCTTTAAGAGTTCTTGGCTGACAACAAGTGTCTTACTGACAAACTAGCTGAACACACCATAACTTGGCATTTTAATCCGCCATCAGCCCCGCACTTTGAAGGACTCTGAGAGGCAGGCATTAAATCTGCTAAGTCTCTGTTGAGCAAAGTGGTGGGCAGTCAGCTACTGTATAAGGAAATGTACACTGTGCTGACTCAAATTGAAGAAATGCTCAACTCTAGACAACTTTGTGCCATTTCCAGTGAGCCAAATGACTTATCTGCCCTGACTCCATGTCATTTTCTGTCTCTTGGTCCTCCTCAAGTGTTACCAGACAGGACTTCACCAAGAAACCTACAAACATATTGAACAGGTGGTCACTAATTCAACAAATTCATCAGTATTTCTGGAAATGATGTTGTACTGAATACCTGCAACAGCTTGAACCCAGGGATAAATGGCTCAAGAACAATGACACCCTGAAAATTGGTGAATTGGTTCTCATCAGAGGTAACAACCTTCCACCCCTCCGTTAGATACTGGGGCGCATCACCAAGATACTGCCTGGGTCAGATGGCAATGTGCAGGTTGCCCAGGTCCTCACTCAACAGGGAGTTCTAACTCGTCTTGCAGTCAAATTGTGTCCACTGCCAGTTAATTAGTTTGACGTGTGCTCATTTCAAGGTGGGCAGGATGTTTAGACTTGTCTGTTTCGTGTGGTGTGTATTGTAGACAAACTTTTAAAATTTGTTTTTCCCACTCACAGTTTGTGGACGCCATCTTGTACACCATATTGACTAAACATACAAGTGAACAAAAATGAGTGAGTTGTGCACAATATGGCGTCGGGCGTGTTGTTTCGTTGTGCGCGATTGTTTTAACATCGCCGTAATGAACTATATAGTATATACAGTCCATTCTTGTCGTCCCATGCTCAGACAAGTAGTCTTTGGGTTATTATAGGCGAAGAGATCTGACTCTTAGTAATATTTCTCTCACAATATTTGTGCCTCAATCGTTATTTATAAAACTTAATTTTACTTCTTAGAAATGTAATTAATTGATTGTATTTAACAAATAAAAGCCTGGTATTTGTTTTGTGTGGTTAGAGTATTTTGGGAAGGGTGAGATTTCCATGTCCTCGGTGATTTAACACTAATATNGGGTGAGATTTCCATGTCCTCGGTGATTTAACACTAATATTCTATGCCACTTTTTTCTGGTGTTTAGTGGAATGTCCACCAGACATAGTTAACACTTGTAGCGTTGACTTTATTGTTGTGGTCACACATGTTCCTCGATAGTAATACGGTGCAGTTATTTCCTTGAAAATATCCAATGTAATAGTCCTCTTCGACCAGTACTTTTACTACAAATACAAATAAAATTTCATAAATATTTATTGAGGTATTATATTTGTAACGATTATAAAATGTATAACATTTATCGCACTTTAATAATTTTTTTAAAACCAATTTCGTAAATAAGCGTGGAGATGCAAAAATATTTAACTTATGAGCTAAACTTCCGNTAATAATTTTTTTAAAACCAATTTCGTAAATAAGCGTGGAGATGCAAAAATATTTAACTTATGAGCTAAACTTCCGATTTAATGTAAAATACGGCATAATTGAGGATTAAAACTGAATTAAATAACGCGTAAACTAATAAAGACATTAACGTTGAATCAGATAATAATAAGCGAATCACAACAAAATCCAAAATTCAAGTTGGGTTGGCATGGCCTACTTAGATAAAATAGAAACATTTCTGCAATTGTCTTGATTTTCTTATTAGTGGAAAATTTGTACTGTAATTATATGTCGAAAAATATTGTTTACTGCAGCGGGTTATTAGCGGGTCGCTCACCAGTCTCCATTCGCGCAGGTAATTCACGCTCTCTTGGGTAGGCGGACAAATGAAACTGGTAGAGGTGGAGCTGAGTAGAGCAGAGAGGTTTGGACGGCCCTTAACAACGACGTCTTGAGAGTCTATGACGGTGAAGCGAAATGTATATGGATCAGCACCGGGAGATCTCCGAGAACACCCGCCGACCAGCGGAACTGTCCGGTACGATTCCCGCATGCGAAGATCCGGGACACCCCCGCATGGAATCGAACCTGGCTCACTTTGGTGGAAGACGAACAGTCTTGACCATTGCGGGGAGATGAAGCTTGGGCCGTTATCTGGTGAGGTGACGTGGCTTTGCGATAGACCAAAGGACTCAAATCCATAGCTACATAAAAAGAAAAAGAAAGCGTTTCCTTCCCAAAAAGTCCTGCTGTGTTATCTTGGAAAGAAGTGAAGAATGAGCCAAGACGACTTAGGGTCACGTACATGCAAAGCAGCCGGGTGATACCGCACAAAACCTCGCGCGAATTGTGTGGAATGTTCGCATCCTGAGAGTAAATGGTAAAGTATTGTAGACTCGTAAAGCCCTTCGCACATTCGGAGAGAATCGTTGGACAGTGGCAGTGTTGTGGCCAGCTGTGTTTAGTGAGCGAACTAGTGAGCTGGTGCTCGATTCTGTTGTGTCCAGAGCGCAGCGACTTTCGAGATTGGCGATTGCTACAAAATCGCCGAATGCTGCAAGCGACTGTTTGTTCGCGCGCGCGTGTGCGCAGCATTGGTGGAGAGCGATATTATTCATGACGTGGGGCCATTAGTCTGAGTGAGACATAGCTGATAGGGAGTACTTGCGTTGTTACCAGACAGAGACTGAAGACTATGTATGATCTACCCGCATGGAATAGTCTATGGGTGGGGATAATTCGCAAGATATTGGTAAGTCTCAGTATCATTTCAATGCATTGTTACACGTGGACTCCCGCACTGGGCGCGGTCGCCATGTTACCTGGTAATGCGCTGTCAATGTGCTGTGGGTGGTAACCCACTTCGACCCTTCACTCTCCCCTGGCATACTTGCTCCCTGCCACGACCGGCGGCAGGGGAATAATTCACAGCCAACCTGGCTGGCATCACAGCCCAGCCACCTCCCACCTGCCAGAGAATTCAACGACTTGAGAGGATGATTAAGAAATTTCTTGTAACCTCTGTCCTCAGCGCAACCCGACAGGTGGAGAAGATTCTGGACCAGTGCCGACGACACTAGAAATACCCCTGCAGCTGAAGATCAGTCAGTTTTTGTGGCAGCTATCTGGCTGGAGCCGGTCATCGGAAAAATCTGGTGAAGCGAGGAACACCAACGGAGAGGATGGACGACGGCGAAGGGTGCGAGACGACGGCGGACGAGTGAGTGTGTGGCGTGGAAGGACGACAGGGTATGGCGCTCGACGTGTAGAGTGCTACTGTACACGAGGGCTCTCGGAGCAGTCTAGAACATTCCGGTCGGGTGGAATCTGGACTGAATTAAGGTGGGACTGTATTAACATGTGGTATGGACTTTATCTTTAACAGTCAAATATTAATAAATAATTTATATAATAATGCAATAGGTGTTGGTACACCGTTTATTGGGATTGAATTAATTTCTGTGAGGTGATAGACTATTATGTAAATACTAACTTCTAACAGAAAGTCTTAACAATTTATTATAAGATATTAAGTCGAGACCATGTTCTTTGTAGTGATTGTAAATAAATTAGGTAATTATTGTTAACTCCTTTATTTAATTAAAACCTCCGTACCTTAAAGAAGCTGGCTAACCCTACTGGCTTTGAGAAATTTGATAATATACATCAGTCACTGTGTCATTGTTAATAGTGAGACCAATTTTATTTCTATTTTGTTGTGCNGAGAAATTTGATAATATACATCAGTCACTGTGTCATTGTTAATAGTGAGACCAATTTTATTTCTATTTTGTTGTGTCATGTGTAGTGATTAATTGATTTACTGGGGAAATTTTCGTTCTAATTGCGTACAGATAAGTAATATACTAAGTAATAACTCCTGTGTAAATTATAAAGCTTTTAATTTAGTTCTTAAAGTAATCAAAATAAGAACTTTACTATGTTACNGAGAAATTTGATAATATACATCAGTCACTGTATCATTGTTAATAGTGAGACCAATTTTATTTCTATTTTGTTGTGCCATGTGTAGTGATTAATTGATTTACTGGGGAAATTTTCGTTCTAATTGCGTACAGATAAGTAATATACTAAATAATAACTCCTGTGTAAATTATAAAGCTTTTAATTTAGTTCTTAAAGTAATCAAAATAAGAACTTTACTATGTTACAAAACTGAATAAACAAACAAGTTTCTAATTAAACGCAAACAAAAGAGATTCAGTAGAGCAATGTTGACAATAAGTAAAAAATAAAGTACACAATGTCACTGGAACGTGGTTGAATTAATACATTTTATCGATTTCGTATCAGCTCCGCTTTATTTCCGATAGCCTACAAAATAATATTCATGGAATCTGTTTTCAAATTTCCGGTTTATAACTGTTTACACAATTTGTCCCTCAAAAAAAAATATATAATGTGAAATGTTTTTTTTACGAGAAAAAAAATTAACAGTTTAACTTTTAATACTGTAAACGACAAAATTTTATAACGGATATTTAGGGGAGAAGAAAAATGAAAGTGGTAAGAATCCTTATTTTGCGTTTAAATTATCAGAATAATTTTTATTTCCAAGTGACGAGTTTAACAGGTCGTGTCACCCTCAAAATATAATTTTTTAATTTTCTGTTGCACTTTATTCTTATTCTACAGACCAGTACTTGCTGATCAACTCCAAAACTCTGATTTTACCGTACGTAATGCAATTCCATGCATGAAATTCGTACATTTAAAAATAATGAGCACCACTTCAATCGCAATTATGTTTCGACAAATGTTTTGTAGTTTACACATGGTGTGTAGTTAATTGTTTATTTTCAAAAAAAATTACGGGGGGAAATACTCTTTAACAAGAGTGGAAAGGGGTTGTGAGGGTGTGATGCGTTGTAGGCGCCAGTGTTGGATGCTGGGAGCCACGCCCAGCGGCGGGGTTCTCCGAGTCACCGCCAGGGGCGCAGCGATGCACGAGGCGTCTCTCAGCCATCCCCTCGCCCCGTAGCTGGGCGCCCCTCCACGAACCATCAACCCCTCCGCGACCCAGCAAACCCCACCAACCCCTCCCAACCCCCGCCAGGAGGACGCGCCAGCCACGCCGAGGGGTCGTTGACCCGCATTGTCGCGGCTAGAGGGGGAGATATTGGGCTGCGTCGCAGACGGCATTATGCGTCTAGGGGCGCGTGATCTGCGCCTGCAACTAACCGGTTCTCTCTTTTCAGACGGCGGAGGGATTCACACACATGTGCGCATCAGCACGACGTGTGTCGACTGCACGTACCGCACCGGGCGTGTCTGCTCATGCCACTTGAGCCCGTGTGCAGAGATTACGGTTCTTCCTGGCGGCTGAAAACGTTAGTCCCCTGAGTATAATCAATTCACGGTTATTGTCAACTTTTCTGAAGCCTTGCTAAAATTCTACTTCCAGGATATTCCTCCCCCTCATTAAAACAAAGCTTAACCAAGTCTATAAAATTACACCAAACGAACAACGCACCGCATTCGTGCGCACTACACACCTATTTTCTTCCTGTTCTTATTTATATTAATCATAAATGTAATATTGTTATTTATAGATGTAATACAAGTAAAAGTTCAATTTTAACGAAAATAAGATACTTATATGTTAACAGAAGTATAAAACCCTATTAATACGTATATCATAGGAAAATATGAAAGTTCTAGGGATTCAAATATGTAAATAATAGGCCAGTTAATGCGCGTGCGTAAATAAAATATGCGGAAAACAAATGAAATGAATTCAGTGTGCACAAGTGTAAACATTCCTTTTTTAATACGACGTTAAAACATGGACCTACTTATCCACATCGCTGCCAACTTTACTGGGAGCATGCCAACTGCTGTTTACGTTAAAATATAGGCTACGCAGTTATGGGCGGGGGATTTATTTTTCATTAAGTTGATTTCAATAGTCCTTAATCAACCGTGAACTGGCTGTATAACGTGGAGTGTGGCACTTGGTTGACGCCCGGATATTTGTTACCAGGTCCGCGTGTGCTGGACGGGTCATTTAATAATTCGACTTTTTTGGCGCAGCTGAAACATATTTGCATTTTCTTACACTAAGAATTTTGTTTTATAAATTTTGCATCTTTATTAAAAGTTGGAAAAAATAACATTTTTTTAAAATTAGTTATACAACTGGTTTTTAACACAAAAATAGCCACATGCACATTTAAGTGTTTAAAATGTAGGTAGGCAGACATAGCTTAACGTCTCATCAACAACGAGGTTACTACAGACGGAAAGTACTGAAAATCACTTCAAAGTAAGTAATAATAAAATGTTTAATAAGTTCATAAACCAGTGCAGCAAACGCTGGTGAACTGGCAAGTACTAGGCTAAATCTCACAAACAATATAGAGGTGACAAAAGTAATGGGATACCTCCTAATATCGTGTCGGACCTCCTTTTGCCCGGCGAAGTGCAGCAACTCTACGAGGCATGGGCTCAACAATTCGTTGGAAGTCCCCGGCAGAAATATGGAGCCATGCTGCCTCTATATACGTCCATAATTGCGAAAGTGTTGCCGGTGCAGGAGTTTGTGCCCGAACTGACTTCTCGATTATATCCCATAAATATTCGATGGGATTCATGTCGGGCGATCTTGGTGGCCAACTCATTCGCTGGAATTGTCCAGAATGTTCTCCAAACCAATCGCGAACAGTTGTGGCCCGGTGACATGGCGCATTGTCATCCATAAACATTCCATCGTTGTTTGGGTACATGAAGTTCATTAATGGCTGCAAGTGGTCTCCAAGTAACTGAACATAACCCTTTCCAGTCAATGATCGGTTCAGTTCGACCAGAGGACCTAGTCCATTCCATGTAAAAACAGCACACACCATTATGGAGCCATCACCAGCTTTCACAGTTCCTTGTTGACAACTTGGGTCCATGGATTCGTGGGGTCTGCGNCGGTTCAGTTCGACCAGAGGACCTAGTCCATTCCATGTAAAAACAGCACACACCATTATGGAGCCATCACCAGCTTGCACAGTTCCTTGTTGACAACTTGGGTCCATGGATTCGTGGGGTCTGCGCTACACTCGAACCCTACCATCGGATCTTACCAACTGAAATTGGGACTCATCTGACTAAACCACGGTTTTCCAGTCGTCTAGTGTTCAACCGATATGGTCACAAGCCCAGGAGAGGCGCTGCAGGCGATGTAGTGCTGTTAGTAAAGGCACTCGAGTCGGTCTTCTGATGGCATAGCCCAATACAGTCAAAGTTCGCCACACTGTCCTAACGGACTTGTAAACTTGTAAGTGCTCAAAGAGCAGCACTGCTGACCGTCACAAGTGCATATAAAACTGTCCCCAATGAGTCACTCCCAGTGATCGCAGGTGCGTTGCCTATGGACCTGTTGGTACGATACAGGGGCTTAGTGGCGGAGAAAGTACGAGATGGTAGCCTGTCGAAAGAAGAGAAAGATGAAATCTATAACTGCTTATTGGATGAGTGGCAAACGAAATGGATAAATTCGGACAAGGGCAGACAGACTTTCGAGTTGATACCCGATATAAGAACGAGATTGCGCTGTAAATGGATTGTGACGAACCATTACAGCATGCAGCTGCTTACCGGACACGGGAACTTCAAAGCGAAGCTTTACAGCCTGCGGCTCGTGCACTCCCCACTGTGCGAAGTATGTGGAGTTGATGACACAATGCAACATGTGATCACTGAATGTCTCAAGACAGAAGGCATAAGGAACTGGATGGAAACAAGAGTGGAAGAGATGGGCATTCACATGGGAATTGAAACATTAATGGAAAACAAACAATTCCACAAACTCTGGAATGAGTTTGCCACCAGAATTGGCAGAATATTGGAGGAGTTTGATAAATGGAACAGGCAAAATTCTGGTGACCTATAATAGGGTACTCAGGTAAAGGCTTGCAAAAAGTAAGTCGGAGTATTCTAGATTGGCGAGGACAGGTTTTTAAGTGAGAAAACCGGTAGAATACCGTGTAACGGCAACTTGGAAATGTGAATGGCCCGAAGAGACCAAGAGGAGAAAGTGCCGTGCATTGCCTTACTCATCAGAGTACAGATGCAATGCGGGAGGATGGAGGGTGTGTTGGCCTTCGGGCCTTAAAACCTGTCCTAACGGACACGTCCGTCGTACGTCCCACATTGATTCCTGCTGTTATTTCACGCAGTGTTGCTTGTCTGTTAACACTGACCATTCTGCGCACACGTCGTTGGTCTCTGTCATTAAGTACAGGCGGTCGGCCACTGCGTTGTCCATGGTGGGAGGTTATGCCTGAAATTAGGTATTCTCGGCACACTCTTGACACTGTGGATCTCGGAATGTTGAATTCCCTAACCATTTCCGAAATTGAATGTCCCATGCGTCTAGCTCCAACTACCATTCCACGCGCAAAGTCTGTTGATTCCCGTCGTGCGGCCATAATCACGTCAGAAACCTTTTCACATAAATAACTTGACTACAAATGAAAGCCCAACCAATGCACTGCCCATATTTACATTTTGTTCGCGATACTACTGCCATCTGTATATTTGCATATTGCTATCCCATGAATTTTGTAACCTCTGGGTTAATTTGAGTGAGGACAAGCGTAGAGAATAAGGAACAGAGTACAAATAGCAGGGATACATGACACACGTGTACGCAGTATGTATTACGGCGAAACGTCCACGTCAAATGCCGCCGTTCACCTTGTCATTGGTGCTCCAGTATTCGGCCACGTCACTATTGTTGAGCCTTCATTTAGGCATCTCTGATGGAGCCGTGCAAATGTCTAACAGGAGGGATGACGACGCGCTGGATAGTGCAGCTGGTACAGCTCCACTGCTTGCCTTGCATTCGTGTTGGCTGCTCCGCACACGAGGTGCATGTCGGCTAGCTCCACTTGCACAACACTTTCCGTGTTTTCACAACCAGCTGCAGGCACATACTGACTTGCCAGCAACCAAGCTCATCTCCACACATGCACCTATTACAACCTCACTTGTTTCCTCAACCACGTGCATGGCGCTGGTGTTAGTAAAGTTACCTACTCCAGCAGAACTACACCCCACCTTCAAAGTTTTGAGTGGCGTTTTCTTAAAAACGTTTTACCGGAGTGAGTTTGGACAAGAGGACCTTTTGCATTTTTGCCATGGTAAGTAATAATTTTCCTCGAATTTATCATTACAACCTAGTGTTCCAAAGTTACCAGAGAAAATAGGGCGTCTACCCCTACTTAAGCGATGAAGAGGGACTATTTGACCAACCACATTTAAACAGATTTACAATATCCGTTTAATGAAAGACGTTTCAGACTCTATCTCAAGTAATTCGTGATATATTTACATTTATGTATTTCAAACTTTGATTTCCAATGCAGCATACCTCCCTTAATATTCACCACACGATAGTGTTTGTCAATGTATACCCCACATAATCTTTCATAAGGAAATTACCTCTCGGATTCTAGCACATCAATTCTGGTCAACGTTGTATAAACATACATACACANAATCTTTCATAAGGAAATTACCTCTCGGATTCTAGCACATCAATTCTGGTCAACGTTGTATAAACATACATACACACGCGCATATACACACACATACATACACATACCCATCATAGTAGATCTTTTAAAAGTGTAAAATGTAACTGTAAAAAAAACGCATAGGTCCTATGAAGCAATTCTCGCATCNGCGCATATACACACACATACATACACATACCTATCATAGTAGATCTTTTAAAAGTGTAAAATGTAACTGTAAAAAAAACGCATAGGTCCTATGAAGCAATTCTCGCATCAGTATTAATTTAATATTTATGTTATAATTATACTCTTTATTAACAACAGATACTTCTTCACGTTCGTCCATATTATTATTTAAGCAATTAATTTAAATATCGTAACAATCGCGAATAGCATATCTGGCACGAATACGAAAATTCACGGGTGTAATTCCAATCGGTTGTAGAAAGATTTTTTTATATTTTTATTTATTATCTTCCCTTGTGACTTTTGTCACCCAATTCCAAGCGAATCCTGGTACATTTTCCAAGGTTTCCTAACTTTTAAGCATGCCTAGCCCTCGCAAATCTTTATTTCCTCATGCATTAGTGGAGAACAAAGTTAGCCTAAAGTTCGTCAAAGTAAAATAAATAGAAGACACGTCTCAAACTTATTTCTTGTGTTTTTTAACCCATAATTGTTTTTATTTGTTAGGCATTGTAAGCACAATTTTGCTTTGCGAAAAAATAAAAAAGGAGATGTCAGCAATTAGTATTAAAATTATTAGTACGTTTTTATTTGCGATTAAAATAAGTAACAGCTGTAAACTATGATACATTTCATTATGTTGTAAAGTAACTTTCCTTTTAGAATTTGTCGTAATTAACACACGTGTTAGCACCGCTAATGTCGGTGTTGATTCCCTTCCTTCACTTCAATCAGTGCAACCCCTTTCCCCTTTTCCCTATTCTGTTTCCTTCGTCTTGAGAAATTTCTGGTTACGCCCCCATTCTACAGTACTGAATGCAACCACTCGTACTTCAATGGATTCTGTTTTCCCGGCTCCAGTACCAACACGAAACCGCGACTCATGCTTTATCTGAAATGCTAAAAACTATTTATTTAGCAAGAATAAAAAAAAACCTTGGGGTGTGGCTGTGTCGGGGACAAGGCGGTTTGTTTTGCTTAAATACGTCTACGTTTTTACGTTCCCGGCACCGCTTCACTCTATCATATGGGGTTTCATGGGTATCACTGGATTGCTCTTGAGATGCTCTTTCCACCCGTATACGATTTTTGTATTTCGACTTGACTTTTTGACGAGTATAGGCCGACATTGTGTGAAGTTTTCAATTTTGTTTACTTTAAATTCATACAATTTCACCATAATTATGGCTCACAAATGCTTATACAATCGATAGATTGATCTCGACGAGAGCTGTTGATTAAAACTCAAACGAGCGNAATTATGGCTCACAAATGCTTATACAATCGATAGATTGATCTCGACGAGAGCTGTTGATTAAAACTCAAACGAGCGGCGTAGCTACTCCGCGTCAAAAATTATACTACGCGGAAATTATGAGACGCAGCGTAACGAACTCAAAATGGCGGTGCTCCCACCCCCGCCGCGTGATGCTTCGCAGTCCTCACTCAACGTAAAAAAATTCTTTGATCCTTTGAAAATCGAGTGGTGTAATTGAATTTTAAATGTATACGATAGATTCGTAGCTGCAATGCCAATCTGTACCCCTCGATTTTGTTATCATTAGATTTTCTGGATTGTCCACTATGGTTGCAAATTTAAAGACGTATTCACGTCAAAAAAAAAGCCTGTGGTTCCGAAATTTGCATACTGCCATCGCTACCCTTCTTGCTTCTGCTCTCAACAGAACACTGTTCTTTCCCATGACGGCGGTAATGTTCCAAAGTTAGACCTGTATAGGACAAGCACACATAGAGCGGTAGTCAATGACCTGTCTGATCTTTCTTCAGAATGCTGTGACGTCCTTCGTTGATTGCCAAAACACGAGTTTCCAATCTTGTATCCTGAGCACGCCATCAACGTGTGTGCCGTCTTTACGTGGTGTAATTTTAAGTTGGCTACAGCGGTTCCCAAAGCGTGGTCCGTGTAGAGGTGGTGGTCTGTTGCTAGGTCTTAAGTTGTCCGCCAAACTTTCTGAATAAGCCGTTAAGTATTTCCATTGATACTAGATACCTTGTTCTACGCCCTGCATTTGCGGTTGGTTCAATTCTCTCTACTGTATAACGTCCAGGGAATTTACCACGCCCTTTTGTGTTTAAAATTACAATAAAATTATAGTGCAATTTAGTAACATATTTTTTACTTTTTATTACGAAATTATATAAATGTGATATTTTCTGGGATTGTATTACGTTATAATGAGTAGTTAAATATTCTAAAGAGCTGTTGAGGTAGGTGGTGCGTGCTGGAGTGACATTCTACACTTTAATGGTCAATGGTAACGGAAAATTTGAGAACCATTGGTTAACACAGTATGTAAGACATCTTCCCTCTCCCCGTATAGCAGTCGGTAAGTCGGTTATAAGAACAAAAATGGAAAATATAAGAAAAAAATACCCTTTCAAATGGAGGCTGTAAAAAGTTTGACATTATTATTCCGGGCGTAAAACAGTTAGAAACAATCTATAGCACTTTTTTTTTACTAGCAATATTGTTTTACCACAGAAGTATTTTTTGCGGCCTGTAATAATTGTTCGGGTATTTGGATGGAAGAGGCAGGATTTTTTAATGGGGTGGGGGAATTTTTTTTACGCGAGGCGTATGTCTCTTGCCCCCAGGGCAGGGCGCGTGTGTTGTGTTTCCCCGCGGCACGGTGGCGCTGTTCATGGAGATGAAGGAAAGTGGTATGGTGAGGGGGTGCGGGGGAGCGGGAGCCAACCAGCTCGCCGAGGTAAAGACAGCACAAAAGACAAAGTCCTAACAAGCCGACGCCCATTGATTACGACAAACAATAGGAATGTAAAGTAGCGCGCGACAATAGTCGGGCAAAGGAAAACAATCGAACGTAACAGGGCGCCTCCTACCACTTTTTTTCTCTCCGCCGCGTTTGGGGGGGGGGGTATTTTTTTCCCCTTGCCAGCGTTGCGTGGGAGTTGACGTTGTACCCTCGCGAGCCGGGAATTAAATGGCGTGGGCGGCAGCTGCCGTGGACAGTTATTGTCCCGGAAGTGAGTGCAATTCTTCTCTCGTCTCGTGCGTATTTTATTCCCTGCTTCTTCTTCTTCTTGTTCGTGGACAGTAGCAAATGTTTAGATTGCTAACAATAACCTGCCTGAATCCACCAAGGATTTTTTTTGTTGCATGCAGTAGCAAAAAAAGCCGTTACGTGGTTCGGCCGATCACCTTTGTCGATTACGTTGGTAACGTTGATAAGAATTCCGCGTGTTCACCGCAAACTCACAACCGCTGATTTACAGCGCTGCCAATCCGAATGGCGACCCACGATTTAACGGCAATATTAACTTGTTGCTACGATACTAACCGTGCCACTGATAGTGCATTTATTAATTATCTTGTACCAATACTGATTACTTAAGAAACTGCAAAGGTCATAAAAGCTACAGTCTAATATGTGCAACTGTGAAAAATTTGTGGTTGACATCAAAACGATTTCAGGTCAAATTAGCCAACTACTTTTCGTTAAATAAACTTTAAAAATGTTCCTTAAGTCGTGGAAATATCTCATCAGTGCTAAGTGGGTAGAGGTCGATATTAGCAAGCAGGATTTCGTATCTAGCTGTAGCACGAAAATACCTGAAGCATTATGTTTAGAACTATTAAATGTCACAACCACCCCGAAAAATCNTTCACCGCAAACTCACAACCGCTGATTTACAGCGCTGCCAATCCGAATGGCGACCCACGATTTAACGGCAATATTAACTTGTTGCTACGATACTAACCGTGCCACTGATAGTGCATTTATTAATTATCTTGTACCGATACTGATTACTTAAGAAACTGCAAAGGTCATAAAAGCTACAGTCTAATATGTGCAACTGTGAAAAATTTGTGGTCGACATCAAAACGATTTCAGGTCAAATTAGCCAACTACTTTTCGTTAAATAAACTTTAAAAATGTTTCCTAAGTCGTGGAAATATCTCATCAGTGCTAAGTGGGTAGAGGTCGATATTAACAAGCAGGATTTTGNGTGGGTAGAGGTCGATATTAACAAGCAGGATTTTGTATCTAGCTGTAGCACGAAAATACCTGAAGCATTATGTTTAGAACTATTAAATGTCACAACCACCCCGAAAAATCATACAACCGTAACTGCATATAGAAATATCACCTAATTTTAGTTCAATATACTCAAACACACATTTACACTATATGTAAAACATTTATACAAGAAACCGCTAAGAAAGAAGGCCATTTATAATCTCACACATAAGTTTTAGTACATTTTTGACTCTGAGGACGGCATTCAAGAATGTTTTTTTACTACGAAGTTTGGTGCGACTAAGTTGTACGTGGAAATGCATTTCCTGAATTTCAGAACGTCTAGGTCGATTACGATTTGTTGTATCTGCTTTTGATTTAATCAACGCATGCGCGTGGGAATATAGAATTTCTGTCGCTTGTCCTACGATTAACAAAGCATGGCCGATTCACCACATTTGCGATGCACTAATGGAGCTAATAATTCATAAATCCATAACATTTACACGTAAAAATGGTAAAATTATTGTTGATGTGATAGTTAGGATTTCTGATATTTCTTTCAAACAAAACAAAACTTAGAATATTGGTTTACCCTACAACGCGTGTTAATAAGTATATCGTTGGTCATTTAAATCAGTATTCCAAATTATAATTCCTAGTTGTTCCGAAAATATCAGAATTTTTTAATTTACTGCCAAGGGATGATAACATCGTTTATTTTAGGTAGTCTATCAGCTAAATATTACTGCAAGGGAGTATAAGCGATGCTACGTCCTCAACACGAAACTGCACATGATAACGAAGAAATATTAAAATAAGGGAGTGATTTTATGATGTAATTATTTCATTTACACATTTGCGTACAGTAATACTGGCAACATGAACTTGTGTAGAAAGTATAATGCATTAAGAACAGACTTCAGCAATTCCGATATCATTTAGAAAATTCGTTAATTAGTTTGGGTTGGGTTTTCTTACGAATATGTTTCTCATTCCAATCATGGCGTGTGTTTTGTTTTTTNATTCGTTAATTAGTTTGGGTTGGGTTTTCTTACGAATATGTTTCTCATTCCAATCATGGCGTGTGTTTTGTTTTTTCAAAACTTCTAGAAAATTCAGGTAAATATGTAGATGGAAAAATGTAGAAAAGGGAATATTAAGTAGTTCAGGAACGTGGAAGACTACAAACTCTACTGTTTTTTTTTTTTTGCAGTAAAAAAAGTAGTTTTCACCATTAAAACTCTTAAGTTTAATGTAGCACGACTTCAATATTGNATTCGTTAATTAGTTTGGGTTGGGTTTTCTTACGAATATGTTTCTCATTCCAATCATGGCGTGTGTTTTGTTTTTGTTTCAAAACTTCTAGAAAATTCAGGTAAATATGTAGATGGAAAAATGTAGAAAAGGGAATATTAAGTAGTTCAGGAACGTGGAAGACTACAAACTCTACTGTTTTTTTTTTTGCAGTAAAAAAAGTAGTTTTCACCATTAAAACTCTTAAGTTTAATGTAGCACGACTTCAATATTGCACGTAAGTTAAGTGTCTATCACACGGAGGCGGTGAGGCAACACGTGCTTGTGTCGTACACGCTTCTGTGCCGCGGGCACGCAAACATTACTGCGGGTAGGCCAGTGGGAACATTTTCATACTTCTTTATAAGAATTTACACAGAATAAACCTAAAAATATGCGTTCATTTAACATTTTCATATTTTAAGAGTTCAAAAAAAGAGTGTTTTGTTAATTTGGCATGTCCCGCCGCAATAATATGAATTTTATTAATTTCTACTATAGTATATTTAACGTGCGAATAGTATGTTGTTATTCACTATGGGCATAGTCATAACTGGTTGGGAAAAAAAACGCGTATTTTTGGGTGACGCGAATTATATATATAATTAAGTGCAGTGTACAGGTGTCGTCTGCGGAAATTTTCTCTCCTTGCTAAAACTGTGATTTAAGAAAACGTGACTTAATCTGCCATCATCTCAGGCGACACTGGCGAGAGGTGGGGGGGGATCGCGGTGGTGTAGTGGTTAGACTACTCGCCTCCCACCTAGGTGAACTGGATTCAATTCCCGGAGGGGTCGCTCCCAGATTTTCGCAAGTGGGAATCGTGTCTGACGATGCCGCTGGTCAGCGGGTATTCTCGGGGATCTCCCGTTCCCCCGTCCCTTGCATTCCAATCCTCACCTCGCTTCACTCTTATCGGCTCTCAAGACCTCGATGTTAAGAGCCGCCAAATTTATTCACTCACTCACGCTCACTAACGAGTGGCGGTTATTATTAACACCCCTATTTCTTGCCCTCAAGCTCGGCCGCGTATGTAACAACTGACCCCTCGACCACGCAACTAGCCGTTACGCACCTGCGAGTTAGGTGGAGAGATTTGGCCGTTTCTTAACATCGGGCTCTTGAGAACTGATGAGAGTGGAGCGAGGTGAGTATGGAATGCGAAGGGCGGGGGAAACGGGATATACCCGAGAATACCCGCCGACCCGCTGCATCGTCAGGCACCATTCCCACTTGCGAAAATCTGGGAGCGACCCCTCCGGGAATCGAACCCGGTTGGCCTTTGTGAGAGACTAGTAGTCTAACCACTACACCATTATGACCCCTTGTGAGCTAGGTACCGGCCATGACATATACAAATAGTGAATGTGCATAAGAAAAATTGTTCTGATAATATTTCGAACATTCGCAGCTATGTGCCAATAATAACCTTTTCTGTGACCTAATTTGACGCCTATTCCCACTCATAAATGTTCTTATAAAAATTCAGCAAATAATGTGTTCTTATAAATGGTTGGCTACCACTATGTTAACTTCCCGTTATGTTGAAGTTGAGTCAACTCCTCGAGTGGAAAAATTAATATTATATTACTCTTAATTCAATGGGAACACGCTGCTGTGCGATCTGTACCTCAATGTAACGACAACGCAAAATGTACGCAACGAGCTGAATTGGCATTTAAGTTGTTCTTGTAGTGCATGTTCTGGTATATCACCTTGAAATATAGGAGCCAAAGTCGTCGCATTGTTTTGCGCTTCGGTCTCTCGCCAGGGCGACCNTACGCAACGAGCTGAATTGGCATTTAAGTTGTTCTTGTAGTGCATGTTCTGGTATATCACCTTGAAATATAGGAGCCACTGGGTTTCGACTCCCTCCAGGGTTACACACGAATTTTCACATGTGAGAAATGTGGCGGACGTTGTCATTGGCCGGTGAGTTTTCTCACGGTATTCTGTTTCCCCAACTGCTCTATTTTCGCCTCTCTTTTCAGTGCCTCTCAAATATATATTTTTACTTTTTTGATTGGTTACAACGTATGATAAAATGATTCTTAACTATGGCTCTTGTCTGGGACTGCTTGCTCGTACGCTGTGAGATCACTGATAATCTCTCATCTTACATCTCAGCGGCGAATCGGCCAATCACANGGACTGCTTGCTCGTACGCTGTGAGATCACTGATAATCTCTCATCTTACATCTCAGCGGCGAATCGGCCAATCACAGAAGTCCCTTTCACATATATGCTACAGATAGAAACTCCACTATGCATCTGGAACAGGATAAATGAATTGCTAACGAAAGATACCCTAAGTGAAGTTGTTTGTTTCTATCTTAAATTTGTAAATAAAACATACATGTACAATCCAGATTTATGGAAATACGTTACATATTTACGTTACATACTAAAATCAAGCTTTGTAAGTTCAGTACTAGTTCGCCGAGAAAATTGAGTATGTTTGTTTGCGCTCTTTTCGTTGTGTCGTCAGGTTTTGAGCTTACATACTCNCTAGTTCGCCGAGAAAATTGAGTATGTTTGTTTGCGCTCTTTTCGTTGTGTCGTCAGGTTTTGAGCTTACATACTTTATTCGCCATAGTGTTCGTCTGTGTTGCCTGGAGTTTTTTAAGTGTATATATTGTCTTTTCTTTATTGCTAGTTCATTACTTTCTAGTTTTGTTTTGTTTCGTTTAGTTTAGTAAAACTCTNTATATATTGTCTTTTCTTTATTGCTAGTTCATTACTTTCTAGTTTTGTTTTGTTTCGTTTAGTTTAGTAAAACTCTTCACTGAATTCCTTGTGGAATTATTTTTATGTTTTAAATATTTGTTGACAACAGCTAATCATAGCTTGTTTTCGTGTGTATTTTTAATTTCACCCCCTCTGTTTTTCTTGACCACATAGCTCTGCAATGGTGTGTGGCCGAAGTAATGTTTAATTTAATCATAAGATTACTTCATAACACGGTTAATAAATTCACACGCAGAAACGTAAGCATACCCTCCACGACTACCACAACGAAGATAACAACCCTAATGGATGTCATAATGTCGGGGAAAAACCTATATTAAAAAAAAAGACTGAGCAAGACCCGCCGTGCCACCCACGGTTGAGAGTAGAAGGATTATGGGTAGTTTGGCACATCGGGACCTGGGACCGGAGCGTCGGAGCTGTTCGTGCGGTCATTCCGGTCGGCTGTCAGCCATCTTGGACATAGGTGACATTGACATTAAGCCTTGACCCCGGTGACCTTTGACCTTGACCCCTGTAACCTTTGATCCCAAAAATCCTAAATATCCAACAAATCGAAAATATTCCAAAAAAATTATAAAAAATTATATTTAAAAGTTATTTAAAAACTATTAAAATAGTTATTTAATTTTTTTAAGGAAAGGATTTTATTTCCGGAGGTCCCTCATACCCTTCTCCATCAATACCCATTTACAATCTAAGTAGGTGCAGTCCACCATCTTGGTCTGCAATCTTGGTTTTTTCGTTTCGTTTTTTTTTGTTTGTCGTTTGGAGTTTGTCTCTCACCTTCGTTCGACCACCATATTTATTTTTTGTTTGTCATTTGTTTCACATTGCTGGTGCTGTCCCGTCCCCTTGCAGACGATTGCGCCTTCCAAGATGGTGGAATGACTATTGATGGGGGTTGTGGGGGAATCCGGAGATTTAAGTTTTTTAAATAAATACTTTAAATAATTTTTTAATAATTGGAATACAATTTTTTATAAACGTTTTCGATTTTTTGGATTTTTTGAATCAAAGGTCAAGGTCAAAGGTCTCCAGGGTCAAGGCCAAAATCTCAAGGTCAAGATCACATGTATCCAAGATGGCCGCCGGCTGAGCGGAATGACACAGCCCGAACAGCTTCGATACTCCGATCCCAGGTCCCGATGTGCTAAAGACCCCATAATCCCTCTACTGTTGAGTTCTAACTGTTGCTCTCCCCAGGTGTGAGGTCGCTGAGCGGAAACGACAGCGATATGGCGGACGCTGCAACACCCTCTTTTTTTTCAGTTAACACCCTTACCCTAGCAGCATGTCGGCGTCATCTGTCAGGCTGCAGATGGCACGCTTCCCCATCAACGCGTCAGCGCGGGATANCGGAGGTCCCTCATACCCTTCTCCATCAATACCCATTTACAATCTAAGTAGGTGCAGTCCACCATCTTGGTCTGCCATCTTGGTTTTTTCGTTTCGTTTTTTTTGTTTGTCGTTTGGAGTTTGTCTCTCACCTTCGTTCGACCACCATCTTGATTTTTTTTTTGTCATTTGTTTCACATTGCTGGTGCTGTCCCGTCCCCTTGCAGACGATTGCGCCTTCCAAGATGGTGGAATGACTATTGATGGGGGTTGTGGGGGAATCCGGAGATTTAAGTTTTTTAAATAAATACTTTAAATAATTTTTTAATAATTGGAATACAATTTTTTATAAACGTTTTCGATTTTTTGGATTTTTTAAATCAAAGGTCAAGGTCAAAGGTCTCCAGGGTCAAGGCCAAAATCTCAAGGTCAAGATCACATGTATCCAAGATGGCCGCCGGCTGAGCGGAATGACACAGCCCGAACAGCTTCGATACTCCGATCCCAGGTCCCGATGTGCCAAAGACCCCATAATCCCTCTACTGTTGAGTTCTAACTGTTGCTCTCCCCAGGTGTGAGGTCGCTGAGCGGAAACGACAGCGATATGGCGGACGCTGCAACACCCTCTTTTTTTTCAGTTAACACCCCTACCCTAGCAGCATGTCGGCGTCATCTGTCAGGCTGCAGATGGCACGCTTCCCCATCAACGCGTCAGCGCGGGATAGCTTCAATTCATGGCAGTTTTTACGTAAAAATAGCACTGTCGCTTTCAGTGCTCTGCCAGTTGTGAACTCCAGTAGGAAAGTGTTAAAGCATATTAATGTTCTCCCCTGTGTCTTATAACCCCCAAGCACGAGATAAATATGTAGGTGGAGGTTTACTGTATTATTTTGTTTTATTGCTGCTTATTCTGTAAGTACTCGAAGAAGATGGGGCTCCAACACCCGTGAAGGAAACATCCCGGACGCATGTATATTACACTCCAAATTGGAATCCGTGGAAAACAACTGATTCGCAGTCAAATTCAACTACTTCAATTATTGAAATTTAACTACTGCAATAAATGAAAATGGGTCCACTTAGAATCGCTGGAAACCCACTGTTTGTTTCGGTGAAATAATTTATCTGATTGATTAAATGACAGCCAACTGCGTGTGGCGAATTAAATATTGTTTTTATTAAATTCAGCCAAATGATTACGAGAAATAAATACATTTCTGATAGTCACTATTTTTATTGTGTAGTTTAACGTAATTAAAAAAATTAAAAAACCAGCGGTGTCGATGATATAAACCCGCAGACTCCTACTCTCAGACCGTTACCTCACCAATCAAGCTACCAAGCCAACGTTGATTATTAGAAGGAAAAAATAAATATTGTACTTCTTTATAGATAATATGTAGCATTAAATTGTATGTCATTTCTTTTAGTTTTTAGTTTAAATTGCAATTGAAGGTATTTACACACGCAACACATTTCGATCTCACTAAAGCGTTTTATTGTGTACCTAGGGATATTTTACTTGCTAAATTGTGTCATTATGATATACAGTGGCTCACATTAATATTCGGCCACCGATGATTATCGCGGTTGTATGGCCTTATGTTATGTTAGAAATGAAGATAAACATAAAGCATATTGCACAATCATTCTTGTGTGCTTTAAATGAAATGCCATCTTTAAATGTGACAACATTTTAAAGTGATGGAAAGGACTGACATTCGAACTGCTACGAGGTGATGGGCGTGGTAAGCTATTTACTAGAATCAATAATTTGAATATGCTTTACAAGATATGTAAAGGTTGTGTTATATCGTCTGAATGGTATGATTGGAATGTTTGGTCAATAATCCATTTTATAAAGTAGATGAATTCTTCCTGTCCATCTCCATTGGTTTTATATTTTGATGTAACTTGTTATTGTCATTTTTTCTGTTGTGCATGTTTTCACTACTTATTTTATGTACTATTATTTTGATTTTACTATAGATGTGTAAATTGTGACGATGTTGATTGCTCTGCGGGCCTAAAGACTGCAATAATGTATTATTATCAGTATTTTTATTAGGATTGTTAAAACAAATTGTACGCATGAATGCACTCACTTCACCACCAATTCACCACCGATCGCTATGATAATTACGTGAAAACTAAATGAAGGACGTAAAAACAAAATGAAAGACTGAATATTTAGGTTGTCTCGTAAAATTATGTTATAAATCTCGAAACTCATATTTGAGAAGTATATTTTATGACTTTTATTAGTTTATGCGTATATTTTTTTATATATCTTTTTTGACTAATCCATCAGTTAAAAAAATCACTGAAAAACAGCGAACTGAATTTTTTATGAATAAGTGGTATAGGTCACTGAATCAATAAACGAAGGAAAATTGCCATTTTTTTTCACTAATCCATCAGTTAAATTGACTGAAGTGACTGTTGAATAAATCAGGTGCTGTTACCTGACTTTAACAGTGAATTTTCTCACTGATTCAGATTTAGAGTGTATCCATGCTGTGTGTTGAACTCAGGTGTTGACTCGTGGGTTTTTGGTTTGGGATCACCCATTACTAAAACTGCAACTCTTCAATCAACTTTGGCCTCGGCTATGGTTACGCAGTATAACGTTCCTTGCAGCAGAGAGGTAAAGTGGCGCTCGTAGATTGTTCTGAATAAGGTCGGTACTAAGAGGGGAAATGGTGAAGCCAGACCCAGCTTCGGCCGAAAAACACTGTGCGTTGTGCAAATTTACACTTCAGTAATAATTAAACTTTAGAATATTTACTATTTATTCATGTTTGTTTTTGCACCGAATTAGAGATGCGTGGCTTTCTCTTGCACATGAAGTACAAGACTTTGTGGTGTTATTTCAAGGAAAATTTTGTTTCTAAAACCTACAGATTTTACGGTGTAATCGGTTTTATTAAAGAAAATGTCGACAAGACGTTAAGCCCAACTACCTACCTACCGAAAAATAACTCTTTATTTCCCAAATAAAACATGATTAGAGCCGTGTTATTTTAACGCAAATGTTATCATAAAAAGTATAGATGCCTTCTTCGTCATAAAATATTTTTCATGTATTCGTATCTAGAGTTTTGGTTTTTTATTATTATTCCTGCTTTATACAATTAACAGTGACGCATCTTTATAGGCATATTCGAGTAAAAAAATATTAAGTAACGTTTGAGCAACTTCAGATACAAGAGTAAGCAGGGCATTATCACAAATAAAAGAATCACATTTTAACGTTTAAAATTTTTACCACGGACGTTTGTACGGATGGTCTTTTTGACACTGTCTCACAAGAATGGCTTGAATATGATTTTATAGCGAAGAATTGTCCATTCTGGAAATGTAGTAATTTTTATATTTCCTTTTACAATTTTGCTTATGTCATTAAATAATTATTTCAGAATTGTCTAAACAGTATCTTATGCTTATTGTTCGTACTCACTCAACGTGGATGTTAACAACTGAAAATTGTTTTTTTCTCCATGTCTATTTTTCTATATCTAGGAAACCAATGACGTAAAATTTACATTATTTTCGTTGCCTCTTGGGTCATGAATTGTTGATTATATACTGTTAATCATATTTTTACTAACAAAATGTGTTTTTAGTCTATTATTTTTATTTTAACTTAAATTTCAGATTAAGGTGTTGTATTAATTTGCTTTCGATGTTGTTTCGATTTTATGGCTATTCACTATATAATCTTGTCTCTAACCATAATCATTTTAATAAGTTATATTTGCTGATACATTTTGGCATACAAAAGTACTTTAGTTAATGAACTTAGCTCAAGAATATAGTCTAGAGTATAAAAGTAAATATAAGAAAACAGCATAAAATTAAGTAAAGTATATAACACACTATTCAAACGATGAAGAACTGGGTCTGATGCACTGCGAGACTGACGCCACTCGGCGGATATACTAAACCCCTTCTTATAATATTTATCTTATCTTGGTGGTAATCAAACTTGAAATTCAGAAGTGAAATGATTGTGCTAAATTTTAAATATACTTTTTTCTGAAAATAATTAGTACATATAAAATGTAACTTAAAACATGTTGGCCTATTATATATCCTAAGTTTTCGGTGCGTTCATAATTAGCTACTACTCTAAACAAAGGTACTATTACATTATTTGTTAAGATAAAGCATATGCACGAAAATGCGTGGTAAGAACGAGAAGGTGCCACAAAATCGTCAAAATATAACTTTTTTTTTAATAAACGGATACAGTTATTTTCCACATCGCCTGCATGTAGCAGCGAATGAATGTCAGGAGGCTGACGATACCGTAATATCGGTTTGAGAAATATGAGTGGCGCGAGCTGAGGCTGTAGCAGTGGTGGAATACAAAGACCGGCAAACGGGAGTACTTCGAGAAAACCCATTGCGAACGGCAGATTTGATACCANTATAATATTTATCTTATCTTGGTGGTAATCAAACTTGAAATTCAGAAGTGAAATGATTGTGCTAAATTTTAAATAGACTTTTTTCTGAAAATAATTAGTACATACAAAATGTAACTTAAAACATGTTGGCCTATTATATATCCTAAGTTTTCGGTGCGTTCATAATTAGCTACTACTCTAAACAAAGGTACTATTACATTATTTGTTAAGATAAAGCATATGCACGAAAATGCGTGGTAAGAACGAGAAGGTGCCACAAAATCGTCAAAATAGAACTTTTTTTTTAATAAACGGATACAGTTATTTTCCACATCGCCTGCATGTAGCAGCGAATGAATGTCAGGAGGCTGACGATACCGTAATATCGGTTTGAGAAATATGAGTGGCGCGAGCTGAGGCTGCAGCAGTGGTGGAATACAAAGACCGGCAAACGGGAGTACTTCGAGAAAACCCATTGCGAACGGCAGATTTGATACCAACTGAGAAGTGAACCCAGCTTTCCGAGGTGGGAGGCTAACTGTCCGATCACTGCACCTCTCGCCNTTAAATGGAGAATCAATGTTAAACGAAATTCCTTCTCATTGCATAAATTTTAAAGATAACTATTTCAAACAACAAACATTTTGACTTGACTTTCTTGGAGAATATTGTTACATAAAGTCATTTTTGGGGAAAAAATTATTTAATCATATATATATATTTTTTTTTGTTAAATGTAAATGTTAATACTACATTTTAGAAAAAAAAATTAAACAAAACAATCGGCAAGATGTCTTAACGTAGCAGTAATCCTTAAAAAATGTAATACTTTTTGTTTGAAATAGTTATCTTTAAAATTAACGCAATGAGAAGAAATTTCGTTTAACATTGATTCTCCATTTAAAGTTCACGGCTGTCGGCTTGGTAGGCCGGGAGGCTAAGAAAGCAAGAATGAAACTAGTGGATGAAATTTTGTTTGTTACGCCTCATTCCGCCACACTAGTGAAAAGCTACAAGTCACTGTCTAATATATTTTTTTCAGGAGGAGAATAATATTAATAAAACTTTACAACAATAAAAAAAAAATCCAAATCTGTCAATCTGACCTTTCAGTTGAACGTGTGTGTGTGGTTTATTATAGGCAAAATAAGGCGAAATTAATATCAGTTAACTATTTGTTATTACATTAATTTCGGTTATACTGATCATGTTCTCTCAGATGTGTAATATTCATAATGATTCCATCATTCTAGTCAGTTAAACACTACGCCGAAAAATGCTAAATGAAAAATTCTAATTCAGAAACTGCTGAAATAGTGTACACTAGGTTCGCTCGCACATTAAATGAGATCTTCAATGTGATTAGGTTTTAAGTTAAAGTCACGATTATTTGCCTTTTTTCCGGACCAAGATGATTGTGCCAGTGTTCTTTTCAATTCAACCACTTATTTATTTTATCCTATTTATTCATTTAAGTTTTTTAAAGTTTTCGAACATAACTGTTAAGTTATTGGTTGGGACTGAAGAAAAGAAATGTGCAAAATAAATTTTTAACAAAATATTTTTGCTCCAGAGAGAACACAAATCGCAATTCAAGCCTGCAGCAATGCACAAGAATAAAATGGTTTATATTGTCCGTATTTATCATTCGGCAAATATAAGACATGTTCTCGTTTGTCAACGTTTTCTTTGTTTCCGGCCCAATATTTTGTGGCGATAAAAAATGCTTCGCTTTCCCAACTAATAAAATTAACATGAAACGATGTGTGACTTTTTGTTCTGTTAGTGAGTGTAAATGCAAACATCGTTTATTGATCTTTATTGCTGTTTTATATTGGTAGGCAGGTACGAAATGAAGTGGGTGATTTGTGAGTCTGATAACAACACGTTCATTAAACGTTTTTCAAACATAGATGTGATTATATACTTGAAACTGTCATCAAACCCTCTAGTAAGCAAATTAATTACAAATGTTTAAAGAAATATAGCATGTGCACGTGCTGTTTGAGTGTGACTTAATGAAAAGATTTTTTAAATTATTATTTTATGTGACTCTAATGTTGATAAACCGGATATTTACCGGCCCTGCCTAACAAGCCGGCAGCCGCGAACTTAAAATGGAGAATCAATGTTAAACTAAATTCTTTCTCATTGTGTCGATTTTAAAGATAACAATTTCAAGCAATAAACATTTTGACGCGACTTTCTTAGAGAATATTGATACATAAAATAATTTTTGGGAAATAATTAGTTATTCATCTTGGTTTTTTTTTTTTTTTGTTATAAGTAGAGTTTTATATAAAATTTTAGAAAAAAAATATTAAACAAATAAATCGGCAATATGTCTTAACATAGCAACATTTCTTGAGAAATTTCGCGTAGAACACTTTTTGTTTGAAATAGTTTTCTTTAAAATTGAAGCAATGAGAAGGAATTTTGTTTAACATTGGTTCCCCATTTGAAGTTCGCAGCTGCCAGATTGGTAGGCAGGGTCATTAAAATCCTTAAACAAAATAAGTTTATTTTTCATTTGCAAGAAAATATAACAAAGTGGTAGTATAAAAATAATACGCTATTACTCAGAAAACCATATGACTTGAGAATCGCAGCGGGCAGTAGAGAGCTAATTAAGAGACCAAACCAGGTTAAAAATTTCTTAAAAAGAACTACCGTAGTACATACATGGCGTAAACCAACACGTATTTAATGTTACTNAACCAGGTTAAAAATTTCTTAAAAAGAACTACCGTAGTACATACATGGCGTAAACCAACACGTATTTAATGTTACCGAAGCCTAGAAGCGAGAGAGCAAAGGGTGGCTCAAGGCACGTGCATCACATGCCTCATCACAGCCGCTTCGCGCCAGACGCTGCTCAACTACTTGCAGTCTTCTTATCAGTAACTCACCTCGCAGACTTCCAGCGGTGGTCCTAGTATGTTTTCACGTCCATTCACTTCTTTAGTATTATATTGTATGGGATTCCGCGCTTGAAAATAATTGTAGAGCACATTTTATGAATTTATACATTTAAAAAAAAGTACATTAAGATGTACATATAAAATAACAAGAAGTTACTGATATAACTAATGAGCCTACTTTCCTCAACATGGGTGCAATTAATTTTTAAATAATTTCTTAAAATCTTAGTTTGTAGGTAGGACATGTCTCATTGAATGCGATATCATTAGAGATGAAACCACAAACGCATGCAACAGTAGTGATACAATTACAAATACACGGGTGACTTATCCGGGATTCGAAACCGTAAAACCTCGTACCATAAACTAGCGTGCAATCAACTGCGTTAAGGAGGTTGGATTCGGAACATCATCTTAGGATTTAATAAGTCTAGTGTTTCGAATGATACGGGTTTGCTAACCTAAAATATTTTCATGGCTGTAATTTTTAAAATAAGTGACTGAGCCACTTAAACCATATACGTTTACATGGCCCACCTATAACGCTACTTGTGTGAAGAATTTGGTGAAAATCAATGGCATGTTGCATCAGATATGGCATAAAACTTTAATTTTTTTCATGTGAGGATCTTGATAAAATGGAGGGAAAAAAGTTATGTATTAGTAAATTCGATCATTTTATACTGCCAGTATGCAAAGTTAAGCTAAACTAAATTTCATAGTTTCGCAGATATAACACACTAAGCTAAATTATTTCATAGCTGCCATTCTGAAAATTGGTGTCTGTCACATTTAAAAAGTACTTATAGTTATATGTCCTACCATAGTACAACTTCTTGGCCCAATTTGGTAAGAATGGGTTGATTGTTTCCCATGATATGATATAAAAATATTTATTGCGGGGTTTACAAAATGGCAAATAAATTAGACGNATGGGTTGATTGTTTCCCATGATATGATATAAAAATATTTATTGCGGGGTTTACAAAATGGCAAATAAATTAGACGCTGTATAGGCAAATTTTATGGCTGTAATTGATACTGCCAGCATATAAAGTTAAGTTGGAATTTGTTTTGGTAATAAAATATATTGAGCTAAAATATTTGAACTGCCACCATTTTGAAAATAAGTGACTGACCTACTTAAAATATACCAGTTTACACCACCTGCTGCAGTGAAAATTGTTTGCCAAATTTGATACGCATAGGTCAATCGTTTCCCAAGATGACATAAAAACTTTACTTGTTCGTATGGTGCTTTCTTACAAAATGGCGAACAATAAATATTTCAAATGGCGCACAATAAAAATTTCGTGTATACAACAGTTGAAAATTGTAATATATACTGCCAGCATACAAAGATAAGTTGGGATTGATTGCATGGTCTCGACTTTATAGCATTCTAAACTTAAAATGACTATATTTCCACCATTTTAAAAACAATCATCTGACATACTAACAACATACCTTTTCACATCATCTTCCGTAGTACTACTTGTTTGTTGGATTTGATAGGAATCGGTCAACTGTTTCCCATTATATGACATAAAAACTGCATATGTGTAGCTCTATCTTACAAAATGGCGGACAAAATATAATTTCTGTAGATACAGTTAATAGTAATAGTATCTACAGCCAGCATAAAAGTTAAATTGGGATTTATTTCATGGTTACATGGTAAGCATTCTAAGCTAAGGTGCACATGTCGTCACCATTTTGAAAGTAATCATCTGACATACTGAAAACCTACCATTTTTCATAATCTGTCACAATGTTATTTTTTTGCCAAATTTTGTAGCAATTGGTTTATTGTTTACCGATATATGATATAAAACTAAAATTGTTTCATGTGGCGCTATCTTACAAAATGGCCGACAAAATAGCTTTGGGATGCTATAAATATATACTTTCAGCATACAAAATTCGGTCCATTTGTTTAAATGGTATAGTAGATATACAAAATAAACCTAAAATATTTATACGCTCGCCATTTTGAAAGTTAATGCCTAATAAAAATTAATTACTTATGTTTACGTGGTATGTCATAGTATTAACCTGCATGCCAAATTGGGTGAGAATTGCTTCGATATTTCTCGAGGTATAATAAAAATTCTTAATTTATTTATTTTGAACTATTTTACAAAATGGCGGACTAACAATATACCTTTTAATATTTAATGCTTACATGATTCTCTGCCATCATACAAAATTAGGTTGAAATCGGTGATATTGTTTCCCGGATATGACATATTGACCTTAATTTTAAATACCGCCATTTTTAAAGTAAGTACACCGTGTGGTTTGGAACAATAAAAGTTAAGTTTCTTTACAAAGTACTATATATGTACTGATTTTGGTAAAAATCGGTTGACGCGTTCAAAAATTTAAAGGGGGAAACACACACACACTCAGGCACACACCCGTGCATACACACACATGCACACGCACACAGAGACTCACAACAGGAAAGTGATCTCATAAGCCTTTCTTCTCTTCGGAAAGTAGACAAAAAACTAGTCTTCGAATGTCAAAAATGTCTAAAATAATATTCGTAAGTCGATATCACTAAAATTAAACTAAAATAACAAGTAGTCTTCATTTAAAAAAAAAAAATTAATAAGCCTCTTCTTGCCGTTTGGGGACCTAGAAGTAGCTATCAGCAACTGAAACATCTGAAGTATGGTTTAGTAGTCGGCAGTACTGACGATAACTGTTTTACACACCATTGTCCGAACAGGTCTTGCTCGTGTACATTATTTCAGAACAACGTTTCAAGAAAGAAACAGATCGATAAAATTGCGTCACTCTGGTAGAACGTTTACTTGCAAAGTTTACAGAAACTATTATCACAGAGTACTTGAGAACACAGAGGCGAAACAGCCGTTTATACCGCGAACTCTAACCGCACACGCCGGGAAAATGGCGTCATGAACTAGCAACATGATGGAAGACCGTTCGCCAATCATCGCCTGGTAACGTGCTCGCCAGTCGGCGTCCCAGCCAATAAGGAACCGTTCGCAGGATGCAGTAGACAATCAGACACAAGGCCCATTCCATTAGCCTCGCACGACCGATCAGAGAATGGTTACTTCCACATCAGAAAAGGAGGCCACTGTGGCTGAGCGGTTAGACTTCCGCATCCCACAAAGGCAAACTGGGTTCAATCCCTGGCCCGGATTTTTGCAAGTAGGAATCGTGCCAGACGATGCCGCTGGTCGGCGGGTTTTCTCGAGTATCTCCCGTTTCCCACACCCTTTCATTCCAGCGCCGCTCCATGCTCACCTCAACCACCCTCGTCGGTTCTCAAGACCTCGTTGTTAGAGGCCGCCCAAATATCTTCACCCACTCACTCAGATCAAAGGGGCCGACACGCCGTTTCGTCTCTGTATGGTTATCCACTCTGAGCCAGTAACTGGCGTTTCTCTTACTTTCTTATCTTCCTGTTAACATTCGCCCCCAAAACCTTGTCAACTTCAGTTAAGAGGGCAAGTCCCAGAAAACTTGGATTTACGTAATTTTCGCCGAATCCAGCAGTTGAGAATTTCGTTTTACATTTCACGTCTCGACAAATCAAAAACGTATTACTATGTTACAATTTTTAAAGCAGTTATTGCTCGACTGCTTTTGGTGTCATTTATAAATTCACAAGCAAGATGTAATCACTCATTTATTCTTGCTGTCATCAGTTAAAAATTAATTAAGCATGGNTGGATTTACGTAATTTTCGCCGAATCCAGCAGTTGAGAATTTCGTTTTACATTTCACGTCTCGACAAATCAAAAAAGTATTACTATTGTACAATTTTTAAAGCAGTTATTGCTCGACTGCTTTTGGTGACATTTATAAATTCACAAGCAAGATGTAATCACTCATTTATTCTTGCTGTCATCAGTTAAAAATTAATTAAGCATGGNCATTTATAAATTCACAAGCAAGATGTAATCACTCATTTATTCTTGCTGTCATCAGTTAAAAATTAATTAAGCATGGAAAGTTGCAGTAATTTTATAAAAATTCCAAAAGATGTTAATGATCTGCGGAGCAGAAATTTCGCTACATCTTTTCTAATGGAACTTATGGCGAAAAATGGATAACTCCAAGATGGCAGCCAGTAATACTCAATAAGGGTGTTCATTTAAAAAAATTTAATTATTTTGTATTTCTACTAAACATTGTTCAACTTTTACGCCGTGTAAGTGGTGCAATTTTCATTGAATAATATTTTACACTTCATTTTTATTTAAATAATTTAATGACAAATACGAACTTTTTCTGTTTTTCTGCAGTCATAACAACGCCAAATATAAGGCCATGCCTATTAAAAAAAGATTTAAAAAAGGTAAAAAAATGTTTACAAATTTTTTTTTTATTTAGGAACTATTATTTAATAAACGCATATATGTCAAGCGGTAAGAGACAGCAGTTTACGTTGTAATTTTTTAATTTGTACAAATTAGTTAATATTTGTTATCATAGCTGCAGCAAAACAGACAAATTTGTTATTTGACAGCAAATTATTCAAAAACATAAGGGTTTTCATTTTTTTATTTTAAGGAAAATGACATCGTATACAAGTCGTACAAGTAGAGCAACGTTTGGTACAATTATAAAATAATAAATTTTTTGGTATCCAACATTCTTAAGACTTTTCACATGAACTGAATTTTACGATATCCACTGGCCATATCACAATACAGTGGCTAATGAAGGTAGTGCCTCATGAGTAGTAAATAACCGGTTCTAGTGCACCTGGCACCCTGGTGGGGACAAGGGGACAAGCCAGCGGCCATCTTGGATGATGTCACGAGGCCATTTTTTTCCTATTTTCCCTCAAAAACGGGCAAAATCGACAGANGCCAGCGGCCATCTTGGATGATGTCACGAGGCCATTTTTTTCCTATTTTCCCTCAAAAACGGGCAAAATCGACAGAATTTGCCTTATAATTTCCCGAGTTTCCCTCCAAAAAGGCAAAAATTTTCACAATAAAAATGGTTTTTGCACAATGCAGATGACTTTTGCACACATTTGGCAGGTGACTCCATAATGTGTCTAAGTGACTCCTTTTTCGGGAATAAGGAGTGATCAGTGAGGAGTGGAGAGGTTACCCTGACATTCACGCTCCTTCATTCCATGNGCCAGCGGCCATCTTGGATGATGTCACGAGGCCATTTTTTTCCTATTTTCCCTCAAAAACGGGCAAAATCGACAGCATTTGCCTTATAATTTCCCGAGTTTCCCTCCAAAAAGGCAAAAATTTTCACAATAAAAATGGTTTTTGCACAATGCAGATGACTTTTGCACACATTTGGCAGGTGACTCCATAATGTGTCTAAGTGGCNTAAAAATGGTTTTTGCACAATGCAGATGACTTTTGCACACATTTGGCAGGTGACTCCATAATGTGTCTAAGTGACTCCTTTTTCGGGAATAAGGAGTGATCAGTGAGGAGTGGAGAGGTTACCCTGACATTCACGCTCCTTCATTCCATGCAAGCAACATCCATCTTGCCTGAAGAATTTTCGAGTTCATTGCCCTGTCATGCAACTTCTCTCATCATGCTCTGTCATTCCCCCTTGGTTTCTTCATATTCCTTCTGGTTTCCATTCACCTAGCATCCTGGCGGGGACAAGTCTCATGCTCTATCATTCCACCTTGGTTTTCTCATATTCCTTCTGGTCTCCTTTCACATGGCATCCTGGCAGGGACTAATTTCATTCTCTGAAATTCCACCTGCGCGACACGGAGCGAGGTCTGCCCACGCATGCTAGCCTATAGTCACACAGTGCGAGTCAAGTACGTCCTAAGCCCACATATAAGCACAGTTGTAATTTTCGAACCGTTTAAGATATATTCACCAAATTTGTACCATAGGCATCACCCCTACAAATAAAATTACCACTGGGTCAAGTATGCCCTAAGCCTACTTATAAACATAGTTGGCAGTAAATTCCGAGAAATTTAAGATATAGTCACCAGATTCATAACATAGACAAAACCCCCGACAACGAAAAAGGCCGCAGGGTCAAGTATGCCCTAAGCCAACTTATAAGCATAGTTAACTGTTATTTCCGAACCATTTAAAATATATTTACCAAATTCGTAACATAGACATCACACCTGGTAACGAAAAGGGCCGCAGGGTCATATATGTGCTATGCTTTCTTATAAGCATAGTTGGCTGTAATTTCCAAACCATTTAAGATACGGTTAGCAAATCCATAGCATAGACATCACCCTCGACAAATAAAATGGCCGCAGGGTCAAGTACGCTCTAAGCGCACTTATAAGCATAGTTGGCTGTAATTTCGGAACTATTTAAGATATAATCAACAAATTCATAACATAGGTATCATACCCACAACGAAAAGGATCGCAGGGTCAAGCAGGCCCTAAACCCACTTATAAGCTTAGTTTATTGTAATTTCCGAACCGTTAAAGTTAAAGTCACCAAATTCAAAACATAGTCATCGTCCCATCGTTGAATAGGGCCGCATAGTCAAGCATGCTCTAAGCCCACTTATAAGCATAGTTGCCCACCATTTCCCACCCACCGAAGATATAAGCATCAAATTCATATCATAAACATCCCTTATAATGAGGAACAGGGTGGCAGGTTCAAGTAAACTTTAAGGCATCTAATAAGCATAATCGATGGACATTTCCCGTCCAACGAAGCTGTAGTAGGCAAATTCATAACATACCCATCCCCACCGACAACGAACAGGATGGTAGTGTCAAGTTAGTCTAAGCCCTCGTATAAGCATAGTGGGAAACCATTTCCCACCCACCGGGGATATAGTCTCCAAATTCATAACATAGATATCACTTCAACGACTAATAGGACCGCAGGGTCAAGTACACCTTAGGTCTTCGTATAAGCATAGTTGTCTACCATTTCCCACCCACAGAAGTTATAATCACCAAATTTATATCATAGGCACTGCCCAATGTCAAACATGGTGGTAGGGCAAGTACACTTTAAGCCCTCTTATAATCATAGTTGCCAGAGTTTCCAACCCTCAGAAGCTACAACCACTAAATAATTCGTATCACAGTCATCACTTCTATCTGTAATAAAGGAGATAAGACTAGTAGGCCTTAAACCCTGTTACAAGCATAGTAGGTCAGCATTTCCAAACCTTTGAAGTTTGGGAACATGTAACAACCATCCACGCATGTAAAGAAAATGATGGTATCCATACAGGCGTGTCGCAAAATTATAGTTGCATGTAGGAGTGTAGGGTCATATATAGCACATACATACACATCGACGTGCACGCACTCATCAATGCCCACCACCGCCCTTGTTGTCTGCTACCGCAGGTGTCTCCCAACTTGGAACCCCCTCACCGAAAGTTAGCCTCCCTTCACCCACGGACATCCAGGCTGTTTATATAAATGTGAATGTATATATAAATAAAAGTCAGCATAGGTAACATACAACAAACAACTATATACAAAAAACAAGACATACAAATGTGCTGTGTGCATGATGTACATAGCCGTGGGAAATGGTAAAAAATGTATATATGGTAGTACAAATGAACATCAGTCTAACACAAAAGCTGGTGGCCCTAGTCATCGCTAGCATAGATAACCCTTAACAACCAGCCACATAATGAAAAATAAAGGAGTACACACGATAACAAGACATTTGCAGTCACTGGTTACATTAAAACATGTATGTGTTAATATAAATAAAAATCATCAGCCTAACTTGTGGGTTGGAGAAACTGAGTGTAAAAGATATGAAATGGTCCTATACATGAAAAATCAGTCACATAACAAACAATAAAGGACTGGCATATATGCCNGTGTAAAAGATATGAAATGGTCCTATACATGAAAAATCAGTCACATAACAAACAATAAAGGACTGGCATATATGCCAGTACATCACAAGCATGATGCCTTAACTAGTCACAATTTATATTTAAAAAAATATCCTGAGGGAGCCACAGCCCATAATAGTGATATCAGTTTTGATATCACGCCACTATGAGAAAAAACGATTTATCACAAGGGCTAACCCCAAAAATGAGTACAATATATCAAGTACGATACACATTATGCGACTTGTAAATATTGTGTTCCTTTGCTTCACACAAAACAACATACATTCAAACGATTAGTCATGCAAGAGANTTCACACAAAACAACATACATTCAAACGATTAGTCATGCAAGAGAGGTGTCACTGATATGCGCCGACGGAAATTATAAAATTATAAAAGCAAATAGTTATAAGCAATTAACAACCAGTGCATATTGCGCGATCATCGAGCGCTGTTCGTTTTGTTAGACTAAACCATTACCATTGTGAAGTGTGGGAACGATAAGAGGAAAACACTGCTATGCACTGTTGCAAACCAATATTAAAATAATACGTAAAGGAGAAAGAGTTATAAGCACTTACCAACCAGTACAATCACATATTACACGAGCGTCGGGTGCTGTACGACATGTTATACGATGCTAGACAAGACTTCCTTACGAACAGACTGAAATTCAGAGTACAGCCAACACTCACAGCACTGGCAGCAGAATGCGTCCGACCCGAAGAATGTTGTGCCATCAACTNAAATTCAGAGTACAGCCAACACTCACAGCACTGGCAGCAGAATGCGTCCGACCCGAAGAATGTTGTGCCATCAACTAACAACTTGGGAATCTGTGAGGCAGCTCAGATGGTCGACCAGCGGCACGAGCCCTGTGTAGGTCTCGGCAAGTTGAACGGAGGGCGCATAACACTAGCTGAGAGAGACGTGTCAGACTCCAGGGTGGCAGACCAGCCGGATCACACACATGCACTTCCCTTTACAAGAGGAATTGAGTTATACATTACAAGTAATCAATTTATCTCGTTTTAAATACTAAATATATACATGTAGGCCTACTTATTTGAATACATAGCATTTATAGTGCGACAAGTATAAGCACATACAAAACNCTAAATATATACATGTAGGCCTACTTATTTGAATACATAGCATTTATAGTGCGACAAGTATAAGCACATACAAAACAACATACATTTAAACCATTAGTCGTTCAATAGAGACAACACTGCTATGTGCTGTTTATAGCAAATAACTCATATACCCTGATGGTACAGGATACAGTGCATAATCCTTGAAAATAAGGTATCGCAGGTTCAACCCCCATAGAGTCTNATATACCCTGATGGTACAGGATACAGTGCATAATCCTTGAAAATAAGGTATCGCAGGTTCAACCCCCATAGAGTCTAATTATCTCACAGGTAAAAATACAACATTATACGCAATTAAAACAACTTCTGTGTTTTTTATACCTACATATTTAAGCATCGAACTCATCATGCAAAATTCGCAATTAACTATATATCTTACAAAATATTTTCGTACATGACTGTACTCAATGTATGTTCATCTTAAATATTAGCAGCCTGTCAGACATTTATAAGTAGGTAACAAGAAGGTCACACTGTGACAACCCGAGATGGACGACACAAACCATCAAGTAGTGATAATTGTATAAAAGCATGCATCAAGTAAAAAATGGTTCCCACTTCGTCGTCGAGCATGGCGGAAAGTGTCTACATTCATCTACCACGATCGCGTACGCTGTTAAAATATAAGGACAGAATAATTGGTTGAAAATTTACCATCTGTAACACTGGCTGCATCATCAACAGCATGGTAATCAGAAGATTCGCTCCTTACATCGTGACAACATGATGGTAGTGACGCTCCCCGCGTCCATGCATTTTTGGCAGTCAGAACACACACGCTAGCGAAGCCTGCTGGCGGTCCACACCAATAAATATTAAGGGTGGCGGACGTGTCCAAAAAGGATCCCGCACCTCACAGCTGCAAAGACGGGCCACCCAAGTTTTCTGCACATGCAGACTGCTTCCGGAGGCAACAGAAGGCACCAGGGCGCGAACACAGCTGCACTGGGCAGCTGCCCCAAGATACGCCGAGGTCCCACGACCCCGGGCTTCACCGCAATAAAACCCTGAGAGCTTTTGGGGAGAGCGTGCGGAGAGAATAGCGGCAAGGCAGGGTAACCACACATACGCCAAGCCAAGAGGCCACCCAAATATTTCCGCATGCACAGGAC
>NQII01003695.1:115713-141756 GCA_002778355.1 Clitarchus hookeri
CACAAACTACCTCTCAAGGCCCTCGTGCATCGCGACCGCAGGCGACGTGCGCGCCCGGCGCCCCTTAACGCGACCTTCGCACGCGTATCGATTGTGCCCTCCCCCCCTTTTTTTTTACCATTCCCCGCTGTTACGACTGGCATTCCCTATTCAAGTGTCTCCGTGGAAGAAATTACTTACTTATGCACCCACCGTCCGTCTGCGATGACCTCTGGTGATCTCTGTGATCGAGCCTATCAAGGCGTCGACAACGAATTACCAGATTCCAGGCTCAGATACCATGGCAGCCACAGAGATGTGTGTGCGCGAAACGTAAAAAACTTTAAATGCCTCAAGGTTATATCCGGCCGTAAGAAAGTATTCTGACGACGATGGAAAATAGCACGAACAAGTATCGCGCGTATTGTTTCTTCAGAATTTACAGAAGAGCAAATATCGTAAACAGAGGGCTCCTTGCAGCGATTTTTGCAGAATTTGACACTTTTAAAAAACAAGATTTATATTTAAACAACCTAATGCATCAAATAGCCACAAAAGGTCAACTTTCATTTCTGTCGTAAAAAATACATCGAAATACTTAATAGTTTTTAAAACATTTAAATAAAGACAATTGCTTACAATGAGACCCGCATGACAACTAGGCCAGCCCCTTAATGCGGTTGCTTTACCTGGAGATACTTTCATGTTAGAGGCTCAGAAAGAAGGATTGACAAGGGCGTCATTACCATGTGCATCAAGTGAGCCTATATACGCTGCCACGCAGTAGGTTCTGAGACGGCGTGCAACGTTTCCGTTGTGATGCGTGTACCTGGGGGACTTCAAGTGGTGACCTTATGATTTTATCGAGGGAAAACCTGTGACAAGGTTCAACACGTGCTTGTAGCGTAGTTTCACTCGTGTCCGGGTAGTATGTTTTAAGATACACCAGTCTCAAAAAGCCGTTTTCAAAGATACTGGAGGACTGCGGAATAATATTTATTGCATGCGTGATGTCTTGAAAGTAAGATACGATCCTCATATCGTGTATGTTTTCATTACGTGGGTAAATGTGTTGAAGATATATTTAACTGTTTCGTTTTAAAAAGAACGCGTCTTGTAAACATGCTGAAACGCNGTTTTCATTACGTGGGTAAATGTGTTGAAGATATATTTAACTGTTTCGTTTTAAAAAGAACGCGTCTTGTAAACATGCTGAAACGCAATTCAAGTGCTAGGAAGGCGACTGCGTCAATTAGCAGTGATTCACACACAGGCACACGCACACACACAGTAGGCGAAAATTGTTACACAGCACCATCTCGGGTAATATTGCATTTCATGTAGGTTTGCTGCGATTGACCGCTTAGAACTGAAGCTACTACTGCAATACTGCAACCAGATTACAAGAAAGTGTTTCTATTTCTGTCGCAAAAATTGTAGGTCAAGAATAACCACATATAAGAGCGGTGGTCGGAGGAGGGGAGGGGTAGAGTTTAACCCAATGACGATCTGGTGTGGGTATTAGCTGCCTATTGTTTGATATAAGTGAAGTAAGGGTTGAACCCAGGACCTCATGCATGTTAAGTGCTTTAAATAGTGTTNCAATTCAAGTGCTAGGAAGGCGACTGCGTCAATTAGCAGTGATTCACACACAGGCACACGCACACACACAGTAGGTGAAAATTGTTACACAGCACCATCTCGGGTAATATTGCATTTCATGTAGGTTTGCTGCGATTGACCGCTTAGAACTGAAGCTACTACTGCAATACTGCAACCAGATTACAAGAAAGTGTTTCTATTTCCGTCGCAAAAATTGTAGGTCAAGAATAACCACATATAAGAGCGGTGGTCGGAGGAGGGGAGGGGTAGAGTTTAACCCAATGACGATCTGGTGTGGGTATTACCTGCCTATTGTTTGATATAAGTGAAGTAAGGGTTGAACCCAGGACCTCATGCATGTTAAGTGCTTTAAATAGTGTTNCTGCCTATTGTTTGATATAAGTGAAGTAAGGGTTGAACCCAGGACCTCATGCATGTTAAGTGCTTTAAATAGTGTTTAAACATTTCATTGTAAGTTTCACTATCAAAATAATTTATTAACAAATTTTATTCGAAGAATTTTTGTATTTTGTATAAATCTGTAATTTGATGATTTCAGTATGGCCGCTGTTATGTTAAATGCAGTATATATACTTTTAGAATTTTTCTAGTTAAAGGTCATTAGACCAGTATCCACTTTCAAGTTAGGGAAAATTTATGTTGGCATTCAGCACCTTGCACCTCACCAATATTCCCTATGCGCCAAATAACGCCATTTTAGTACTGCTGTTGCATACCTTGTTAAATAATGTTGACGTTGCCGAAAACATTTATAGAAGATCGATAGTAAATAATACTATTTCCATGCGTGCTTTAAAAGAAGAACCTTGCTGTGTTCAAGGTTGTGGCTGTTTAAATTTACGCGTTTTCTTAAGGCGTACTTGCTTTTAGAATGTATGATCACATTGCTTACATGGGAATGAATTTACAGAGCTGATGATCAAAGTAGGATAAATGGCTCCAACCTAAACACATTAAGTGTTAGCCTATTTATTAAGTCCGTTTCATACTGTTATATCAGAAAAGTTTATCACTTTATAAACTTTTTAAACAATCAGTAACAGCTGAATGATCAGTTAAATTTTAATTTTATCAAAGAAGTGCACTTTATGCGATTGCAACAATAAATTAAGCTTTCGCTAGAAGATTCCAGCTATTTTTTTGTGTAACTATTGACAAGCGAAAATGTCCTAATTTTTTTACTGTAGACTACAGATACATGATGTCATATCTACTAAAGTTTCAGGGTTATCTTCTTCTGTCAAGCACAAATTTAGTCGTGTTCACCTCAATTTGTTATAAGCCTGTTTTAAATTTGTNCAGGGTTATCTTCTTCTGTCAAGCACAAATTTAGTCGTGTTCACCTCAATTTGTTATAAGCCTGTTTTAAATTTGTAAATTCTTTACTGTACTGCAGAGAAAATACCGTACTTGGAACGCGTAGAGTAACTTTTATATGGAGGGAAGGAAACAATTGGCAGAGATTTTCAAACTTTGCCGGTACCAGGACTAGAAACCTCAACTACAGAAAGTTGTTGCGCAAGTGAAGCACACATCACAAACACTACTTTACAATTACAATATACTTTGTGAAGTTCAAGAACTACGGATTTTCGCTAGGTACTCGTGTAGGTAGTTTTCATGCCCCTANCAGGGTTATCTTCTTCTGTCAAGCACAAATTTAGTCGTGTTCACCTCAATTTGTTATAAGCCTGTTTTAAATTTGGAAATTCGTTACTGTACTGCAGAGAAAATACCGTACTTGGAACGCGTAGAGTAACTTTTATATGGAGGGAAGGAAACAATTGGCAGAGATTTTCAAACTTTGCCGGTACCAGGACTAGAAACCTCAACTACAGAAAGTTGTTGCGCAAGTGAAGCACACATCACAAACACTACTTTACTCTTAGTAAATTAAATTATTACAATATACTTTGTGAAGTTCAAGAACTACGGATTTTCGCTAGGTACTCGTGTAGGTAGTTTTCATGCCCCTACTTCCTTGTCTTTAACCACTCAACAAATTAGTGTTCCTGTTTTGAAAATATGTGTGTGTGTTAAGGAGGGGGGGGGGGTTGGAACTTAGATTGTTCATTTAGAGTTAACTAGCGAACCGGCCCGGCTTCGCCCGGTAACAATTTAGTTTTTACAGAGATACTTTGAAAGACAAAAATGGTTACTGTTGGTCATCCTTAAAATAAAAACATATGCTATCGCGGATTTTTCTGTAGATCTTTTTGAGAGCTATAATTCTTTATCACATTAATTTGATGTATCTCTTGTGGTTTAGTCAGCGCTAGCCATGTAAGCACTCTAAAAGCTGTTTTTTACGACTTCATTACAAACGGTTCGACATTTCTCTACTATCCTTACATTAAATATAAATGTATTATACACCAAAACCGTTCTCAAGAAATTCTCTAAATTATGTTGAAAACCGCATCAAAATTCATCAAGTAGTTTAGAAGTACTAAGCGAATACATAGACAGACGCGGATAAGCGACTTTGTTTTATACTATTTAGAGATTACAGATATCTTGCTGAATTTATCCTACTCGANAGACAGACGCGGATAAGCGACTTTGTTTTATACTATTTAGAGATTACAGATATCTTGCTGAATTTATCCTACTCGAGGTGTCGATCTGCGTTCAAAATTGTATTCGTTTGGAGTTAATACCCGTCTTCCAGTCAAGCTATTCTTCACACATGGCTCACAAATATCAACATTACGATACAAGTTACAAAAGTATTATAAAATCAAAAGCATTATTGCGTTAGGGTAAATGATTGTTAATCTGAAAAAAGAAAAGTTTGAAGTGCGTAAAGAATTTTAGTGAAATATTTAGTTTTTACCTGTGTTATAGGAATTGACAAACCCAGGATACTTAAACGTCACAATAATATTAACTTCGTGAGATGTTAAACCTTCAAATTATGACATTTACATTATTCTAGTAAAGAAGTTTCTTGGTTACAATTANTAACTTCGTGAGATGTTAAACCTTCAAATTATGACATTTACATTATTCTAGTAAAGAAGTTTCTTGGTTACAATTACGTTGTATTTTACGAAGTTTTCACTTCGCAAGACAGGAGAGAAAAAAATGCGATGGAACTTGCCATTTATATTGGCCTTTATAAATCTAGATACCGCACGACTCATTACAGGGGTACTATTATTGTTACAAATAACATGAAAATCACTATGATTAGCTCTGTAGAATGATATTTCCGACACAATGCATTGCTATTTAGATTAATATTGTTACAAGTTGCCTAGGACGTAACTGAGTTCGTGACGGATGACGGTCTTAATAAAAATAAAATAACCAATTTTTTTTTCCTAACTTATATATAATGTTATAAGATACACACAACTAATATTTACAACATAAAACTATCAATTAAAGAAATAAGTATTACATTTTTTTTTTGTAAATTTAAAAATAATATAATTTAAAGTTGCCAGCAATATTAAATGGTTGCGGTAAATTATTAAATTCAAAAACAAAGAAACATGNTAACTTCGTGAGATGTTAAACCTTCAAATTATGACATTTACATTATTCTAGTAAAGAAGTTTCTTGGTTACAATTGCGTTGTATTTTACGAAGTTTTCACTTCGCAAGACAGGAGAGAAAAAAATGCGACGGAACTTGCCATTTATATTGGCCTTTATAAATCTAGATACCGCACGACTCATTACAGGGGTACTATTATTGTTACAAATAACATGAAAATCACTATGATTAGCTCTGTAGAATGATATTTCCGACACAATTAGTGTATGCATTGCTATTTAGATTAATATTGTTACAAGTTGCCTAGGACGTAACTGAGTTCGTGACGGATGGCGGTCTTAATAAAAATAAAATAACCAATTTTTTTTTCCTAACTTATATACAATGTTATAAGATACACACAACTAATATTTACAACATAAAAATATCAATTAAAGAAATAAGTATTACATTTTTTTTTGTAAATTTAGAAATAATATAATTTAAAGTTGCCAGCAATATTAAATGGTTGCGGTAAATTATTAAATTCAAAAACAAAGAAACATGTTGCGACCCATCCACACTCAACGTGGCGTTAACACAATGCGTCGCACAAGAAGTGAATACCTGAATTTAAAAACCAACGTCTACAACTAGTTTGTGGCGTGGCCTAGCCGGCGTAACTTTGCGTCGCTTGGCGTAAAGATGATCACCTTTCATGTTATTTTGGAAAGAATTTTAAAGCCCGCCAATCAGAACGAGGGACGTCATAGGAACTACTGTCGCCAAATGAGGACCGAGTACAGGAAAAAAATACTGTGAATCAACTACAACTGTAGTTCAGATATATTTTCCTGTCATAAATATCTGTTTTATGTTTACGTTTATCACGTGGAGATGCGAGAGAAGATACAACACTTTTATATCGCCCATCATTATGAAACAATGCCCTTGCGCTTCCCTATATGTAACCTGGCTAAATAAAATAAAACCTTCGAAAAATCAATGTCGCCAACGCCAGGATGTCATAATTTTCATACGTAAAAATTTTTCCTATTTATATTCTCTATTCTGATTGGCCAGATAAAACTGCTCCCATTTACAATTATTGTGACGACTGTAGGAGATGCGCATGCGAACTACGTATTAGTCACTCTCCGTGTTCCAACAATGGACTGCTTTTTCACCAATAGTACTATGAAAAACAACCTGGGAAGGATTTGAGGTTAGAAAACGTTTTATGCAAGTAAGTAGTCTGAGATGTTTCAACACTTCCTATAACCTAGTTTTTAATTCAAAGAGAACGTATTCAATTTCAATTTAGGCATAGTATTCTATCCACATAAAAATGTGGGTCTCTTGAAAATTCAATTGTAAACAAACACGTGCATTATTCCTGGCCGTGTTACTTTAACAGTTGTATTAGCGATGGGCAAGTCAATATTGGAATCAAGCGCAGAAGACGAAAATTAGTCTACATCATGTTTAGTCTATGCGACTGAGGTTAATTTTCAAAGGTTTGTTTCGAAAACTGTGAAGATACCGTGAACGCCAGTGCTGCCAAATCAATCCCCCACCCCCACCCCCAACAAAATGTCCACAGATTCCATAAGTGAATTCCACACAATTGCGCGCACAGTTCTAGATGCACACCATTTCACATAATAATGCACAAATTATATATAATAAAAACATTTAAACAAATTTTTTGCAGCCACTGCCAATTTTCTGATAATTTAATTTTCTCCCTCTAACAACATAGTTGGAGCTTGTTGCCAACATTGTGCGATTTATGAGCGAGAAGTTCCTCAAATAAAACGCCCTGGGAATGCAAGGGTAGAAACACTCATTCTGTTCTTATTAAAAAGTACCATGAGTATATTTCGCAAGAAAGTCAGTTTTTTGTAAGATTGCTGTCGGAGGCGGATATTCCACACAAAATCCACAGTCATTCTTCCTCAAAAAATTTCATAGACAAACAGAAATGTACCACAATTTTTGTGTAATTCAGCACAATTTGGCAAAACTAGTGAACGTACTACAGTGTGAACCCAGCTTTAATTAAGATGAATTCGTAACCTCCAAGTAGCGTACGTATGTACGAGTAAAAGTTGAACACTGCATATATATATATATATATATATATATATATATATATATATGCATTTATTCTTATTCAAACTTAGCGTACGTACGTTCGGGGGAAAGAGGAAGCGTACTTCATCTTTCATCTTCTACGTACATGCGTACGGCTGAATTTCCAACTAATCAAAATGTCAGATTTAATAATACATTTATTATTTTAACTACAACTGTTAAGGTAAAGACGTAAATATACGAAATTCTGTTTTCTTTGGCCAGTGTTTTAAAATTGTGCCATGTATTGCACAAAGTCTGCAAAAACAAAATATAAAATAATAATCTTGCTTCGCAAAGTTACGTATTCGTTTGAACGTCTGCGAACAGAAAACGTGCGTACGTACAGGACATAGTAACGAAGAGAGATAGGGAATCCTCCTGTAGGGTTCGTTCCGGGTTGTTGGCACGGCAGCTGGGCTGCTGGCTGTCGGCCGGGGAAGGAGCTGCGGTCGTGTTCCCGCGCACGTGCGCACGCCGAGGGGCTACAGAAGAGGGGGAAGGTGGCGGCAGCAGGCGGGAGAGGGGAAGTTGAAGGGAGGGAAGCAGAGTGTTGTAGCAGGTATCGATCCGGCCCGGGCGGGCNGGAGAGGGGAAGTTGAAGGGAGGGAAGCAGAGTGTTGTAGCAGGTATCGATCCGGCCCGGGCGGGCTCTCGCCGTCAAAACACTGCGTACTACGGGCGTGGCGCGCTACGAGCAGCCACCATTCACTAGCGCCGCCAGGCGGCACCGCAGCGCGCGCGCCAGAACTACCTGCCATTCAACCCGACCTGCCGCTGCTGGCCTCACTCTCTCTACCACTGAGCAACCCCAAGTGCACGGCCGACACTGCTATGTACTGCTTTACCATCTTATTTTCACTTACAAAATGTAAACACTTCGCGCTTTTTATTGCCAACATAAATAAACACAATCGTCGAGTCTATGAATTCAGGTATTGGCTACCCTGGTGACACAAACTTGACGAATCTTAGGCCACTGTCACACTGTCAAATTTATTCGTCAAACTGCTTCTAATAAGTTTGGTCAAATAAAGTTGGACAGTTATGACGTCATCGAAACGTCATAAACGCCGCCATATTTGCCTGAGAAAGTTGGATGGCTTCAGTTTCCATCAAACATTTGAAGATGGGACCGGTTCTAAAATGTTTTTAATGTTTGACGGTCCGAGCCAATCAGAATCGTGCACGATAAAAACTGACGTCAAGAATCTTTAAAATAACGAACAATTGTTGGAAACGAAGTAGGTTATGAAGATAATTAATTTATATAGAAGCTGTCTGAGCATGAATGCTATTTTAGAAAAGCGGGTACACATGCNAATTTTAGAAAAGCGGGTACACATGGTACACTAGCGCTTACCTAGTAGCGAAAAATGTTAGTTGCCAAACTAAAAGCATTGAGTTTCCCAACCTGAGTAGAATTAACCTTACTTCTACTACAGGTTGGGAAGATAAATGTTAAAAGTTTGGCAAAGGGAAACTTTTCACCAGTNATTAACCTTACTTCTACTACAGGTTGGGAAGATAAATGTTAAAAGTTTGGCAAAGGGAAACTTTTCACCAGTAGGTAAGCGCTAGTGGCGCATGTGTGCCAGATTTTCTCTATTTTCNAAAGTTTGGCAAAGGGAAACTTTTCACCAGTAGGTAAGCGCTAGTGGCGCATGTGTGCCAGATTTTCTCTATTTTTTAAGTTAAAAAAACATGATAATTGCAATAACCATCAATAAAATATAAATTAACTTCGTAACTAAGTGAATTCTTTCTCTTTTATAATTCACGTAGTTTAAAATTTACCTTTTGGAACACTGCGCACCTAGCGGCGGAAATTTTCCCTGTGAAAACTCTTCCGCAAGAAATCTCGTTATGTTCCTGACCAGAATAGAATTAACCTTAGACAAAGCATCAAGTGGAACAGGTAGCGACCGTGTGAAGTCACATAAGTATCGTTGTGTAATTTGCGATATATTACAAGTGAAATTATTTTTTAAGTAGCTCGCAGTAATAAATTGAGCGAAGGTATTTTTGATGTTGGCGACTGTGATCTCAGAAAATAGCTCGAAAATGCATATAGGATGTCACACCCCTTCCCCCACCAGCCACCCGTGCTCACAGCTAACTCAGCGATGCAACTGCAGCTGGGTCGCGCTTAGTCACAGAGCACTTCATAATACAGAGCTGGAAACAGTCGGCGCCCTCACAGCGCAACTCCAACCACACACGCCTAGCAAAATGTTCGAACGCCGTTCACCAAACAGCGCTTGGTAACCTACTCGCCAGCCGGCAAACCTGTCAGTGCGGAATATTTACGCAGCATGCAGTAGCAAATCAGACACAATATCAGTTTCCAAACATAGCGCAAGTAATCAGCGAATGGGTACGCCCATGTAAATTGAACCGGCACGCCATTTCGTCTCTGTGTAGGCCTACTAATCTAATATGTGGCCTAACTCTACACTTTAATAGAAATCACTTGCCTTTGAATGCATTTATTTCGGCGGACACACTACCTGCCAAGCTCCCATAAAAGTAGGCTGCAATGTGAGTAAAGTAGTTCCGTATCTCTACGTCGTATTGGAAGTGTATTGTTTCAAATTTGTAAACGTTGAAAATATATTATTTTATTTATATTTGTTTTATGCACATATAGATAAGAAATTTCATTTTCGCAGAATATTTATCACACCAAAATTTTCTATCGACGCATTAATAATGTTTCCAGACCTGTAAAAATGTTATCTTTACATGTGGCGAAAGGAAANCCAAAATTTTCTATCGACGCATTAATAATGTTTCCAGACCTGTAAAAATGTTATCTTTACATGTGGCGAAAGGAAATATTGTAGGCAGAAAAGTAGATCTTAGTCAGGGCTTTTGAAAACTGATCATTAAGCCCTGAAAAGTAAAGGGAAAAAAATCATGTTTTCCTCTTACAGTCGTTCAATTATTATTACGTCAACAGATACAGTTAATTCGTAGTAACTTCCCACTTTTATGAAGCCCTGCTAACGTTCTAATTGCAGGATATTCCTCCGCTTCATGCAAACAAAATTTAACTCAATATAGAAAATTACACCAGTGAGAGCGCACCGCATTTGTGCGCGCTCAGTTTAATAATGTTACAAGACGTCAAGGGCGTATCCGATTTTGTGAGAGATGAAGGGCTTAATAAAAATAAAAGAACTAGATTTGATCTTAATTTATTCGCAAAGCTATTATTTACAGCATAAACTATCTTCACTATTACTCTTTTTATTTCTCAAGGAGCACAATATTTAATGTCTAACTCAACTTTAATTTAAGTCCTTCTGCATGTCTCTGATTTGTTATAGTCAATGAACTCACAATCATCATTAACACATGTTCAGTCTGTCTTTTGCCATCATTCGAAATATCTTTCACTCACGCATCCAGTTCAATAGTCCAGCCTGCCAGTCGCACCTTCCCTGCACCGATGCGCACAGTTGCAGATTTTCCTCCCGCTGGTCCTAGCCCCTTCCGTCACCACTCGTCGCTCTTCTGGCTCGTTGTCTATCGCTTAATATCGTGCGATCATCCAAACTCCCAACGCTCACAAACTCTCGGCTCGGAGGCCCGTCAGGCTTATATATAGTATCAGTAGTCAGATCTATTATCTCCCTCTAACGTGAATATAGATAGCTCTGGGTAGGCGACCACTTTAACATGGACGCACGGCGTCTCGCAGGCGCCTGCCTTCCGCACCTGTGCTGGCGCTGCGTCGCGGTCTGCCGCTAATTTCCATTACCGTCAATTAACGCAGGTAGTCGGCGGCGTCTGTCCTGCTGCTGTCATCCTTCGTCATTCTATCTCCGCCCAGCTTATATTTAGGTTCTACTCGTACAGCCAGCAAGGTATTCCAATTTATATTATTTGTAATGAAAGCAATGCAGTTCCACCTCTCTACAAGAAGAGACGTTGATCGAACCAAAAAAAATGGAGTGGGGAAGTTTGGGCGGCTCATAACGAGGTCTTGAGAGCCGATGAGGGTGAGGCGAGATGAATATGGAGCAGCGCCGAAATGTAAGTGTGGTGGAAACGGGAGATCCTCGAGAAAACCCGCCGACCAGCGGCATCGTCCGGCTCGATTCCCACGTGAGAAAATCTTGCAGTTACCCCGCCGGGAATCGAGAATGGTTGCCTTAGTTATAGGCGAGCGCTCTAGCCACTGCGCAGCCACGGCCCCTTCTAACCAAACGATCACCTCGTCAATAACAGAAAGGTTATAAAATAATTTAATGGAAAATTGTGTGCTCCAAACACTGATTCCAGTTAGCGGTTAGCTCGTAGCATTGAGTTCCATCGGCGCGTTCACTTGTTTTTCATACTCTTTGGAAGCGAATTTGGAATATTCGCTATAGCTACAGATCAGCTTCGCCGCTTAAAATAATATCATTGCTTCTACAAGTTTTTTCCTTTTGTTTATAAACAGTAAACGACAATAAAATGTTCAGCTGGTACCGTAATTTGAAACATACTTTAACACTTTCATCAACGCTGAGGATAGCTTTGTATCTCTAGCTATTCCTTAGCAAAAATGCGTATACCAGCATGATAATAAGCATATATTTTTGTAACAGGTATCTGGTTAATTCCATATTTACCTATTTTAAAATCGTTTTGTGCCGTACATAGTAGATAATTGTATTCGCAAAATGATTTGTTTGTTCCTTTTTTTTTTCCTTCTTCTTCTTCTTCTTCTTCGTCACTTTTATTCTGGATAACTAAACAGGGGACAACTTAATTTCTAAACTAACCTCAAATCAGTGTGAAAACGGCACGCAATCCTCAGCTTATCCACGATTTGAACCTTCAACTTGATGTTCGGAAGGCAGTTTAGCGATCTCGGTCAGGAGCATCAGTTTTCAAATAAAAACTAACCGTATACTCATANTTGATGTTCGGAAGGCAGTTTAGCGATCTCGGTCAGGAGCATCAGTTTTCAAATAAAAACTAACCGTATACTCATATATTATTCAGGCAATTATTCAAATTATTTCGTTTTTGTTTTTTGTAATTTTTGTTTTGAATTTTGTAAGGTTTTAATTGGAACACGTCAACTGTCAGCTATTCATTTTGCAGTGCTGCTTTTTGCTGTACAAAACTAATTGGATGGTATGAAATAAATATCTTAAAACTAAAAACTCAAGAGTTCTACAAATATTCGCGTATCTCCATAAAACCATGTTTAAAGAACTGTTAAGCATATAAGGTAACACTATCAGAATTTTAAAAAAAAGACAAACTGTTTCTAACCAAGAATTTAACAAAAAATACACCTTTAATGATTATTTTAGCAACCTTACTAAATAGCTATTTTAAGTGGATACGCATTCGTTTATTTCAATAGCTCCAGTATTATGACTATCTAGAATCTTAAAAGTCGGCAAAGCTATCACGGCGACGATTGATGTCTTTTATAGGCTACGTCATCTATTTTTCAGACAAAATCGGTCACGTGACCGTCCTGAAAACTTCTGGTAGTTGTGAGAGGCTGTGGTAAAAACATAAATAAACGCGCTGTTGTACACAACAGTTCTGGCAACAAAAGACTTCAAATTTGTGTCTAAAATACTAAACCAAAGTTTACAACGCTACGCGAAATATTTCATGCGCATTTCTGTAATCGCGACAGAGAAAAAATACCTATTCCATGCGCACGTGCCCGCAAATATCTCCTTGCAAGCCAGACGCGCAGCATTCAAAAGTTCTTGAGGGAAATGAGACATTTGTTGTTTTTTCATTGTTATCTAAGATAGTCGACTAATTCTGCCGTCAGTAGATTAGAAGGATCGAGGAAGTTATAAATAAAATACCCGTTGCGAGTTGGCTCGTGTTCTGTTCTCTGCACACTGTTGTGGTTTGATCAGGCCTTAGCTGAACGGCTTGCCTGATCACACCTTCAAACATTAAACCTGGAAACGAGCGGGATTGCAACGCCACCATTTGGTCGTCGATCCTTGCGAAAGAAGACAGTTGCAGAAATCCCCTCCACCGGTCACTGAGCGGGGCCGCAGAACCACGCGCTTGATATAGGCCGGCGTAACACCGGAACAAGCGTCTTTCGACCAGCGTCCGTCGACCAGCGTCTGTCGTCTGTCGTCAGGAAGATGGGTGTGTCCGGCCGGCGTTAACCATCTCGTAGAATCAACCTCCGGCTTCAACAAGGTGATGACTTTCCAGTTAGGCTTTTATTAAAATGGCGTGAATCATAATAATTAATTAAATAATAATCATCTTAAATTCAATGTAAAGCTCCCCCGATCAATAGCCATTTAAATAATAATTGTATAACCATAAATGTTAATAAAAACTCATCTTATACTGTTGTGCTCTACCGAATCATGGGTCATTAATGAGCTACGTCCCTATATACTTTCAAGTACGAATTGGCTGAAAAGCTTGTTCGTAACAACACACAGCACATTTAGGTACACATAACCAACCAAATTTGTGGGCCCCCTAGCCGTGGCCCCTCTTTCCCACCGTATTAAGAGTTCTGCAGTTTAAGATAAGTCCCTCATTACGCATTTTCTTTCATAAGTGCATAGCGTAAAAAACAAATAGAGAAAGCAATTTTTAGCATCTGTTATAACTGATTTTTACCAAGCAGATTTCACCATAAAATATACGCAGTAATAGACAAAAAAATGTTATGCTGTTAAATCAAACCTGTGGAATATAACCCTATGTAGGTCTGTGACGCGTTTTATTGTTTCCTAATGCATTTATACTTCTGTTAACAGAAAAATATCTTTTTTTTTATTTTTGGTTAAATTAAACTTTTAGTTATATGTTATTTATAAATGAAAATATTCAATTTATAACTAGTATAAACAAAAGCAGAGATAAAATAGGCGTGTTAGCAATATTTAGTAAGAAATAGTTGTTATGCAAAGTAATATTGTTACGCGCTCGCTGTTTCGCATCGCTTCCTTTGACCTGTCCCGCGCGAACGAGCGAAAGAGGACAGAGTAGTGATGTGATAGCGGGCGACGAATTACGAAGGAATGTTTGAATGACAGGCGAGCGATAATCCTACAAACGCTGTACGTTTCAAAGCCGTGCCGTGATAAGCCTATAGCGGCGCGCACGCCCCTCATCTTCAACAGATTGAATTTCTGCGTTTATCTGAAGGAAAATTCTGGTTTAATTGCCTAGTTTCCCTCAGCGCGTCTCTTGGCCTGGAACTAACCTTAACCTTAAACTTGAAAAATCGAGAAAAACGTAAACATCTAAAAAAATAAAAATTTAGTGATAAATTACATTATTGATCCATACCACCATGTTGGATGTGCGTGACCTTGACCTTAATCCCTGTGACCTTAAATTTCAAAAAATAAAAAAATTAGAAAAATTGAAAAAAAAACTTACATTATTAACCGGGACCACCATTGTTGCGGGGGACCTTGCCCTTGATCCTAGTAACTTAAAATTCAAATATTCTAGAAAAATCGCAATAATCGAAAAAGCTTGTAAAAATCGAGGGAAATATTATATCACTTATCTCAACCATAATATTGGATGCGGGTGACCTTGCCCCAGTGGCCTTAAATTTGCACAATCGAGAAAAATCGTAACAGAATCGAAAAATTCTAAAAATTGAGGTAAATTTGCACTACGGGCCGCGAGCACCAAGTTGGATGTGGGTGACCTTGACCCCTATGATAAACTAAAGAATAAAAAAAAAACGTTAAAAAATCGAGCACGTGTAAGATTCGAGGAAAACATTACTTACTGACCCCAACTTTATGTTGTATGTGGGCGGCCTTGACCTTGATCACAGTGAACTGAAACTATAAAATAGAGAAAAATCGTAAAAATCTACAAAATACANCTTAAATTTGCACAATCGAGAAAAATCGTAACAGAATCGAAAAATTCTAAAAATTGAGGTAAATTTGCACTACGGACCGCGAGCACCAAGTTGGATGTGGGTGACCTTGACCCCTATGATAAACTAAAGAATCGAAAAAAAAAACGTTAAAAAATCGAGCACGTGTAAGATTCGAGGAAAACATTACTTACTGACCCCAACTTTATGTTGTACGTGGGCGGCCTTGACCTTGATCACAGTGAACTGAAACTATAAAATAGAGAAAAATCGTAAAAATCTACAAAATACATTAAAATAGAGGGAAACTTTACATTACTGGCCCCAAGCATCATCTTGGATGAGTTTGACCTTGAACTTCAGAAATCGTAAAAATCGAACAAACTGTAAAAATCGAGAAATAAAAGTTACATTACTGACTCTACAATAGACGTGGGTCACCTCGAGTGTTCGAGTCTTACAAGGATGGCATAGCATAGCCACTCCCTGGTACAATGATCAGCAAGTGACTTATTAGTCGGTGCCCTTCGACCCTCATGCCAATTAATATTTGGCAATAAATATAGTCGATCAATCTGCTTGATCATACCCCAGAAACGAATTATTAGCTTTACATAACACATGATATCCTTCACCCTCACCATTTGCTCGCCATATCATGAACTTCTCGCCATTCATCCTCTCCACCACCCAATTCTCCATACCCTCACCCCCTCACCATCACTCGTGATTGGCTGTTGGTAATGCAACATAGCGATATATGCAGATAAAAATGTGGCCAAATTCACACCATGTCACAGTTCTTTGTCTTATGCAAGAGGTGATAGATCGTCTGCTTTCCCCTAACCCTCGTAACTATCACTCTGGTATATTACATTGTGTTCGACACTTCCATTACAGTATGAAAGCTATTGTCGATCTTTCTCTTAAAATTTCAAGCGCCATCTCTAACCAGCGTGCTATTGGAGAGTAGAGATCAAGATTAAACATTAATTTAATGATGTGCCTGTGACCGGCACGCATACCGACTTCATCTTTGGTGGCACCATCTATGACTCCAGCTGGAATGCTTATGTTGCCACTGTGGTGTGGAGGGGGTTTTCTCAGTATATTCCGGTCTCCTCGGCTGTATTCATTCTACTGCTGCCCCGCCCTCATTTCATCTCAGCTCATCCTTTCTTCGAGTTGTCCCTAGGTTATGGCGGCTGGTTGCACTTGGTTCCATCCTTCTCTCTTCCAAGTTGTTGACTCAACAGAAACTACAAAAAAAAATTGAATGACTACTGCAGATCAATCACAACTGATGCTATTAAAAGTAATTGTGAAAACTTACTCTTAGCATTTTTCGAATAAGCTTTCCAGATAAAATTATATATATATATATATATATATATATATATGTGTGTGTGTGTGTGTGTGTGTGTGTGTGTAATCATAGATTTTCTCTACATGGCGTACACTTTTGTACAAATTTTTCATGCAAATATTTATTCCTGTACCACTACATAAGGTATGTTCTGAGACAGGGATCAGGGACTCGGAGGTAGCAACATCCTTCCTCATGCTCCATTATTCTGGTTCCAAGGTGGCTAATATCAATGGCCTGTGGGGTATGTCAATTCATGTTCTGTCATTTTAGTTGGGTGGCAGCCATCTTGGATTTATGTGACATTGGCCTTTGCCTGCTATCTTGTTTCCATCCGTCATTGTGCTTACCATCTCTTTTTATTTAAAATGTGGTGTTTTTCCTTCGACATTTCCAATTTTTTTAAAGTTACTATTTTACCTTTAAAAACCTTTGATATTCCTGAAAACACATTAACAATTTTCGCTTCTGAATGTGGCTGAATTTCCACTCAATTTGTGTCGATGGCTCTGTTTTCGGAAAAGTGCTCAAGTAACCGAAAATCATTTTCATAATTAAAAACTCTATGTAATACATTTTTTCTTTCTAAACTAAAATACATAGTTATATCAAGCAACACATCTTCGTGCATGTGTTTTTAAGACGAATTCGAAAATGATATCAAAATCGTTGATTATGAGTAATGTCCGTTGCCATATTGGATTCCATAGCCATAGATTTGCAATTCAGTATATTTTAAAGTAATTATGACAGGTGTATGTGACCAAACCAACGGAGTAACAGCCGTTAGTCTCAAGTCATGTTTTCAGCATAGTATATAGCCCAGCAGCTACAAACTTAAAACCATAGTTGGTTATCATTCGACGACCACTAGGGTAAGGACCTTCGCATTCAATATGTAGGCTACATTCCCTACTTGAAGGAAGTAGGTACGACATGTTAAGCCCTAAGAACTTTTATAGCCATAGTTTGCCATTGTTTGCGAACCATTGGTGATAGGACTGTCAAATTCTGAACATCGGTAACATTCCCGACCCTGAGCATGCAGGTTTATCATATTAAATTCAGAATGTAGGCAACACTGCCAACCTCGAACAAGTAGATATGCTGTGTTAGAACCAGTTCCCTTTGCAAGTGTACTTGGTCATCATTTGTGAACTGTTTGAGACAAAATGGCACATTTTAAGATTTTTACAGGCTGAGTTCGCCACCATTCTTATACCATCGGAAATAATACCATCAAATTTTGATTGTTTGTACCTCTTCCAACCACAAAAAGTTTATGTATCATGTCATACCACAAACCATTTTATTAGTTTAGGTTGTTTNGTTTGTACCTCTTCCAACCACAAAAAGTTTATGTATCATGTCATACCACAAACCATTTTATTAGTTTAGGTTGTTTTCGTTTAAGAACCATATGACATACATATTTCAAAATCAAAATGTAGAGACTCGCAGCATGTCAGGATGCAGAGAAGTTGTCATTTTGACAAAACTGTGCAAGAAGCCGCCATTGCAATAAATAAGAAACATTGAGGGGAAAATATCGTGGCAAGGATAAAAAAGAGTCGGGTCAGTAACCAAAANGTTTGTACCTCTTCCAACCACAAAAAGTTTATGTATCATGTCATACCACAAACCATTTTATTAGTTTAGGTTGTTGTCGTTTAAGAACCATATGACATACATATTTCAAAATCAAAATGTAGAGACTCGCAGCATGTCAGGGTGCAGAGAAGTTGTCATTTTGACAAAACTGTGCAAGAAGCCACCATTGCAATAAATAAGAAACATTGAGGGGAAAATATCGTGGCAAGGATAAAAAAGAGTCGGGTCAGTAACCAAAANCCATTGCAATAAATAAGAAACATTGAGGGGAAAATATCGTGGCAAGGATAAAAAAGAGTCGGGTCAGTAACCAAAAGAATTGGGTCTGCTAACAAAGAAAAGCTCGAAAGCAGGTCACATATTTCCAGACTGTCTGCAGAGAGCCCAGGAAGCAAGAGGATACGGAGGACAACATGGTTGTTAATATGCTACACTGGGTTGATGTTTGTTTCGGTCACATTCACATGTCATAATTACTTTAAAAGAAGTTGAATAACAAACCTATGCCTAAAGAATCCAATATGGCGACGGATATAGATATATAGTCAAGGCTTCTGACATCAAATTCAAATTCCTCTTTAAAATATGCATATGATTACACATCACATGCAATAACTGCGTATTGTTACGCACCGGCTGACGCATTATGCGCGATCTCCATGGGGGTGACCCACCTAGACCCTCCCCTCCCTATAGGCAGACCTGCTCGCTGCCGCTTCCCCACCCCCTGGGTGGTCGAGGGAATGATAGACAGCGGTGACCTGGCTGGCATCACAGCCCCTCCTCCTGCGCCTTGCTGGAGAAACCGTCGAGTCTAGAGGATGCACAAGAATATTCAGGGAACTAGGACCCTCGGCGCAACGCGGCATTAAGAGAAATTTCTGGGCGATGGCCTACGAACCTATAAATATAGCAGCCGTCCAAGGGTCGGAGTCTTGATAGAAGCCTTCTGGCTGAGTGTNGCGATGGCCTACGAACCTATAAATATAGCAGCCGTCCAAGGGTCGGAGTCTTGATAGAAGCCTTCTGGCTGAGTGTGGTACTTGAGCGACGCGTGATGTAGTGTGAGACAGCGGTGAAGAGGACGGATGACGATGGGAGATTACGAGGCGACGGCGGACGAGGTGTTTGTGGTGTGAATGAACGAGAGGGCGTGATACCCGACAGGTGAAGGTTACTGCCCGTGAGGACACTCGGAGAACTCTAGAACATTGCGGACTGGTGGGACCCGGACTAAACTGAGGTGTGACTGAATGAACATGGAATACGGATTTTATTGTAAATATTGGAACTCTCAAATATGGATTTATAATTTATAAAATAATTGAATAGGTTTTAATACACTATCTATTGTGACTGATTTTTAATCATTTAATTACATTAATTTCTTTGAGGTACTGTAAATTGTATTGATTGAATTCATTAATTGTAAACAGCAAGTAATATCAATTTATTGTGAGATGGGTAGAGAGAATTTTGTTTGTAGTTATTGTAAATAAAATTAGGAAATTATAATCAACTATTTTATTTAATTAAGACCTCCATCCCTCAACGAACCTGATTTAGTCCAATGACTTTGAGAGAAATTGTAACAGTAGCGGTATTTTCATTTTGAAAACTAAAAGTTAGAAATTAATTATACAAAAGTTTTTTTATAATAAACAAATTGTTACATGTGGCTAGATGTTTCCCGCTAATATGTTCTAAAGGTTATTTGGTATAATTGAAAATAAACTAGGAAATATAATTTTACTGGTTTTGTGCAACACATTGCTTGTTTTCCCTCCATGACAAGGCTGCACGAGACTGGCTTGATGGAAGTATCGGTTCAAGTTTTTTCTGGAACTATCTTTCAGCCCCGAGAATGTTTTACTACCCCTTTGAACTGCGCTACTCTGCTGTCTTGCATGGTGTTGTGGTCAGCTTTTGTTGATTTCATGAAGGGGATTTTTCAGGCATTGCTGTACTTGTTTCGGCTTCATGGCTCTCACTGAGTGGCTACAGAGATTGTCGAAACCATCACTGCAGGCGCTCCTTAAAGATGCTGGAGATGTTTCCGAGGAAGCCGAAATACTGCTGCAGTCTGCAAAACGTTCCCTGTAGACTGTGATGCCGGCTGGCGAGTAGGCTACCAGACGCCGATTGGCAAACGGAGCTTCAACATTTCACAGGCCAGTGACGTCCTTTTGCTGGTGTGTGCTGCTGGGGCTCGCGGTATAAACAGTTATTTCACCTCTGTATTTTTAATTCTTCAAGACTGGAAAAATTAAAACCAGACTTCACAGTGGCTTTAACACTCACGTAGATGCCAGTTGGTTAGCCACTTGCTGGCACATATGACGTCATCATTGGTCTAGTACTTTTTCACGTCTCTTTTGTTGGCTGAGAATCCCTCAGGAAATGTCAAATGAGTTTGGGGCCAATTGCCAAAGAAACACTAACGTACAAGTATTTAAAGTCTTGCTTGTCGCCAGATGAATTCGCGAAATTTTCAGGTCTTTATTATTTCTGATTCATATTAACCCTTTCAGGCTCACTTTAATTTACGGTTTCAGATGTTGCAATCCAAATTTCTTTATGATTCGTGCTGTTATTAAGTCGACACAACACTTGTTTCGTTGTCGCAGTCAATGAGCTGTAGGCTATATGTTTGACTACAGTTATATGAACCAATTATGACCTATAGCAGTAAGACGGTTTGCGAATTATTTACCCACAGGTAGGATCGTTGGTCATAGACCTTCACAGTGTGCAGTACAGATCAAAAGTTACCTACACGTGCGTAATGTACATAATTATGTACACTGACTCTGAATGAATTATGTATAATAGCAAGACTATATCTCTGAAATAATTCAATAATTCAGGAATAAAATTATTTAACTAATTACCATCTGAAATAAAACGAAGTATAGCTACTTATGAAATAAAAAATTAATTCTTAAACATTTGTTAGCTAAATCATACTACTGTTATTTTGTTTAGAATTTAATTTATATTTTCATTAATTTTCATGTGCAATTAATTATTTGTATTCTAAATAAATGTTTTTATATAATTGTATTTATTGTATTAAGTCGTTGACGTTTCATTAAATAATGTATTGTTCTTCCAGTAGACGAATAAATACTTGAATAAATAAATTAATCAAGAAATATGTGCCTCCAGCACAGTGGCGCCACAAGCATACTAAGGTGACGCGGTGAAAAACTAGTACCAAAAAACGCGGAGAAAACCTTTGGTGGCTTCGCTCTTTGTGTGGCTCTCGGTGTATTGCATGGCGAAACACAAATTTTCAGCTTCCAAATACGTGTTTCGTTCAGGGAGCGCCTTTGGAGAACACTGTTGCGTGAGCATCGCTAGCAGGGCGTATATATGATGTTCACAGTAAAGTGAGCCCTTCTTAAGGCCTTACTAAATTTTTTCTTTCAGTCAATTTCTGTCTTTCCACCATTTTTTAAATATAAACATTCTCATGTGACTAATAAACACAATGTAGTATACATGTAACCACTCTCAAAAGTTGAAGACTGAGGNAGAAGGGGAAAGAGTGAGTGAAGAAATTTGGGCGACTATTAACATCGGGGTCTTGAGAGCCGATGAGGGTGATGTGAGGTGAGTATGGAGCATCGCCGGAATGAAAGGGCGGGAGAAACGGGATATCTCCGAGAAAACCCGCCGATCAGCGGCATCGTCCGGCACGATTTCCACTTGCGAAAATCCGGAGTGAACTGGTCGGGGATTGAACCCAGTTCGCCTTGGTGGTAGGCGAGCAATCTAACCTCTCATCCATCGCGGCCCCAGAGGAGAGAAAGAGATGCGTCTCAGAGTTATTAGGAATACAGAGGTGAAACAGTTGCTTATAGCGTGGACTCCAGTCGCACAAGTTAGCAAAATAGTGTCACTGCCCAGTCAAGAGTTGGAACACCGTTCGCAAGCCAGTACCTGGTAACCTACCGGCAGGCCAGTCAATAGGCATTCTCTCGCAGTATCCAGTGGCCAATTAGACACAAGACCCGGTCCCAGAGCCTCGCGCAGCCAATTAGTGAACAGTCAAGTCCGGTAAAATTCACGTAATTATTTGGCGGCAGACTGAACTCCAAGTTTCTGTTCTTTTGTTCGACTTCTGCCATTGGCGGTAATATTTTTTATGTACCTCAGAAGACAATTGATTCATTAATAAATGGTCAGTAACAGAGTGGCCAATCTCCTNCGGTAATATTTTTTATGTACCTCAGAAGACAATTGATTCATTAATAAATGGTCAGTAACAGAGTGGCCAATCTCCTTAAAGGCGTTCAAATAGGTGAACGATTTCAATTAAAGGGCAGCGCACAATAAAACTACGGACTGCTCACTAATGCAGTGGCGTGTGATGAACTGTTGCAAGGTAAGCCGTGTTCTGCTCTATGCTACACTTATTCGGTTGCTAGTTTACACATCGAACACTAGTGGAGTTGACGTCACAGCACGTGTGTAATGGGTGCCTCGCCGTTCTCTCGTGAGTGGCCGCAATACATTTAGTTTCTCCCGGCCTCATTCTGGTTACTGGTTCCTGCTGCGTACGCCAAGTGTGTACAGCACTGAGCAAGCATCACCTTACCTTGCAATACTTCTCCACACTCCTCTGCACTAATGTTTAAGTCAGTGGAGTGTGTCCTGTCATCAAAATNACCTTACCTTGCAATACTTCTCCACACTCCTCTGCACTAATGTTTAAGTCAGTGGAGTGTGTCCTGTCATCAAAAGATAACGAGAAATTTGCACGTCTCTAGTAAATGGGTACGCGCATATAAAGGAACCACCATCACCATTTCGTTTCTGTGTATACATAATGTTCCCCCTAACGTGGACACCCCCAACATTTCCGAAACGGTTATCACGAAATGCGGTTTTCACTCAATAGAATTACGTACAAGGGCAAGTAATTTTCCTCAAAGTGACTATTCGTAACACGTGTATGAACAGAAATTATTAAACCACATATGATTTTCCCCTGGAAACACACATTTATTTCAACGGCATCTGAAAGTACGTGCAAAGAGGAATTCAGCATAACAATGGAAAGTAACACAGAAAAGCCAATAAATAATGTGCAAATATGATTAAGTTAGGTGGGCCGTCAGCATGGGGCTTCGGACCTGTACTCACAGCTGTAAGCAAGCAACACGCGCCGTGACACATCCTGGCGGGACCACTTCCTAATANGGCTTCGGACCTGTACTCACAGCTGTAAGCAAGCAACACGCGCCGTGACACATCCTGGCGGGACCACTTCCTAATAACAGAGCAGCACCAGTCCCCGTAATCTGTCAGGCAAGTGGTATTGCAGTGTGTGGCTGTACGTATGTGATGAAGATCACGAATGAGGAAAAACTGGACTCTCTACTTATTTACGGTGAGTTTGGCAGAAATGCCAAACAAGCCGTCCAAATGTATGGTGAAAGGTATCCTAATTGAACGCCCATCTCACGGCAAACGATACTAAGAATTTGCACACGTCTCTTGTCACGAGGTCATTGGAATTCCACAGCACGAGTGCGACGAAAGACTGCTACGGGCGAGACGCATTAACACGGTGTGTTGGCACGTGTCAANCGAGACGCATTAACACGGTGTGTTGGCACGTGTCAATGCAAACCCCCATATGGGTACGCGAGAACTTTCCAGGTTCGTAGGAATAAGTAAAACAAGTGTGTTACGGATACTGCGCCAGCGGAAATTCCACCCATACTTCGTGGCTCTTCATCAGGCATTACATGAAGGTGATTACCAGCAGCGTGTTCAGTTTTGTAGGTTTGCTCTGATGTCTGTAAGAGATAGCAGACATTTTCTGAAGAACATACTATTTACCGATGAAACAACCTTCACAAACCACTGGCGCGTAAATTTACGAAATATGCCCTACTGGGCGACGGAGAATCCACGTTGGGTCCGGCACGTGGAGCACCAGCAACAGTGGAAAGTGAACTTGTAGTGTGGAATCACTGGAGACCACGTCATAGGGCCACACTTCATTCAAGGGACAATGACCGGCTGTACGTAAGCCCATTTCCTCAGAGAGACCTTACAGGCACTTCTGGAAGACATACCACTCGACATACGTCGTGATGTGTGGTTTCAGTATGATGGTTGTCCCACGCATTTTGCTTTGGTGGCGAGGCAAGTGTTAAATGAGACATTTCCAAACCAGTGGTCATGGCGTGGTGGTGTTGTAAGATGGCCAGCTCGCTCCCCCGATCTCACACCTCTCGATTTTTCCATGTGGGGAACACTGAAATATAGGGTGTACAACNATGGCCAGCTCGCTCCCCCGATCTCACACCTCTCGATTTTTCCATGTGGGGAACACTGAAATATAGGGTGTACAACACTGTTTCTACGACGCCAGAAGACATGCAGAAACGTATTGTGTCAGCTTGCAGAGGCATTACGCCAGAAACACTTCAGGCCGCTCGTTACTCGCTACATGTGCGTTTACAGATGTGTATTACCGTCGATGGTAAACACATCAAGCACATGCTGTGAAAAGACCTCATGTGAAGCGTTTCAACCATAGCTGTGCTCTTTTGTACTATGCATGCGGATGCAATTGCATTTCTCCTTACGTTGGTTTGTTCTATTTTTGTTGTGCATGTGTTTGCAATCGTTACTCAGTACAGTTAAAGACTAGTAAACAAATCTCCTGAACTACGTTGATATATTAATAAAATGTAATGTATTGATATCTGATTTGCACCTACATTGCCCGTCTGTCCTCCGCTGTGGTGCTCTCGTTTGTCCAATATCGCATTCCGTGCCCCTTGCCACATAAAGGTAAGCGATACGCAGCTATAAGGAAGCGGTCCCACCAGGACGTGTCACGGCGCATGTTGCTGCTTACAGCTGTGAGTAAAGGTCCACTGCCCCATGCTACCGGCCCAATCTATCACATTTGCACTTTTTTTTTTGGCGTTTCTGTGTTACTTTCCATTCCATATGCTATTTCACTGAATTCCTCTTTGCACGTAAACTTTCAGAAGCCGTTGAAATAAATGTATATTTCCAGGGGATAATCATATGTGGTTTAATTATTTCTGTCCATACACGTGTTACGAATAGTNTGAAATAAATGTATATTTCCAGGGGATAATCATATGTGGTTTAATTATTTCTGTCCATACACGTGTTACGAATAGTCACTTTGTGGCAAATTACTTGCCCTTGCCCCCGCACGTAATTACGTTTTGCGAAAACATTTCGTGATCTGCAACCGTTCCGGAAATTTTGGGGGTGTCCACGTTAGGCGGACCTTCCTGTATATCTACTCTGTGACACAGGGCTGGTTATGCCATCATCTGTCTCACAAACAGCAGGTAGCACGTCTTTACGACGCATATGTTTCCGGGTCGTTCTGTTGTCGCCCAGCTTCAGACCAGTCCGTGGTGGGCTACTGACTAGCGAGTACGAAGGAACCCGCGTGTCCAGACGTCAGTCGAGTGGAGAGGTGAAACATTTTCTGGGAAATCGTAGTTTGCGCGAATACGCGTATCTCGGTAAATAAATACTCTCGAAATACGACTTTTTGCCAGAAAGGGTTTCAAAAAAAAAATCGCTGCACTTTTTTTTTTTTTTTTTTTNATGTATTCATGGAAAAATGATTTTGCGAAAATGGTCAAATATCACCTTCTTAAAGCTGGTTCATGCAGTTTCCTTAAGCGGTACGTAATGTTTAATATGTGGGCTTTCATCTAGTGTAATAAAGTCCCTCTGCTACAGATCTAATTTGCACAGTACAGCATCACGACGGAAAAATTGCACGCCTTGGACGCGTAGGAGCGATGAGGCGCTAGGGGTGCGTGTTAGTGTCACCCGTATCGCTCCCTCGCTCCTTGACCTTGAACGTGCAGCTACATACTCCTCTTAACAACGGGGTCTTGAGAGCCAATGAGGGTGGCGCCGACCAGCGGCATCGTCCAGCGCGATTCCCAGGCGCGAAAATCGAGGAGCGAAC
>NQII01003695.1:141801-215466 GCA_002778355.1 Clitarchus hookeri
GTCTGCCTGGAACTACACACTTGGCAACTTCCACCCATAGGCTAAAGATGAGGTAGACAGATTTCAGTGGCTCGCACAATCAATCTCCGTGTCCGAACATTTAACTGCTTTTCTGCCAATACTACTTTCAAAAATGACGTGTATTGGATTTGAGGTTAGGATACCGTTTAGTAAATAATAGTGCTCTGAGATGTTAGTACACTTGCTCTAACCAGTTTGTATTTCAGTTTGATTAAGTTCAAAGGGGTAAAAAGATTTTATTCATATAATAGTGCTTACCATTTAAACATTAAGATATAAACAAACACGGTGATCATTGTTGACCATGTGATTTTGACAGTTGTGTTGCTTTGGGGTAGGTCAATGTTGGGTACATTCGCAGAATATTTACCTTATCTTAAGTCAATGCTTCCACACCTCTGACAGTTGCGACGGCGTACGTAAATCGGCTCGCGATGGGGAGAGAAGGGAATGAGAATGGCGGAGCAGGAGTGGCGACTAGCGCCGACGACGAAGAGGATGGTCCGGGCCCCGGAGCGGCATCCTCCTCGGCGGCGGCGGGCAAGAAAGGCGGCGTGACCTGGAATGCTGCAGTTCCGGTATTCCCTGCTGCTGGCATTCCTGCTCAGCCACACGACACCGCAGGAATGCCGCTCGTCCTCTCGCTCCTCCGCCCTGTTATAACATCGCCGTCTTCTGACGGCCGCAGCCGCCTCTTACTCCCCCCCCCCCCCNGCTATTGCGGTATCTTGCACGATGCCATCAAGGCCAGCTTATTTTATCTTCACCACCGTGTACACAAACATTTACATAGCCTATAGTCTATTCGCGGTTGTTTTTCACTTTTTGAATCAAACCTTCGAAAAACCACGCCATGTATGACGTGGGCGGCTCTTAACATCGAGGTACTGAGAACCGATGAAGGTGAAGTAAGGTGAGCATGGAGCGGCACCGGAATGATGGGGCGGGGTAAACGGGAGATCCCCGAGAAAACCCGCAGACCAGTGGCATCGTCCAGCACGATTCTCAAATGCGAAAACCCGGGAGTGACACCCTTGGGAATTGAACCCGGTTCACCTAGGTGGGAGGCGAGCAGTCTAACCACTACACCACCGCGGCCCCATATATGACGTGATTGGTTGTTTCCTAAATATGTAGTCTAGCACAAGTGTTCTGTACTTGTGTTAACACGAAAGTAGATTTTATTTTGTTAAATTCAATGTTTACTTATATTTTATCTAAAAAATATAATAGTTAATTTATAATTAATATGAATAAAAAGTGGGGAATAAAGATGTGTCAGTAATACCTAGTAATAAATAGTTCCCATGCAAAATATTATTACACTGAGTGCACATGAATGCGGTGCGTTGTTCTTAGGTGTAATTTTCTAGACTCGGTTAAGCTTTGTTTGCATGAGGCGGAAGAATATCTTGGAAGTAGAACTTTATAGCAGGGATTTAAAAAAAATTTTAAGTAACCGTGAATTGACTTTAGCAGTTCTGCAGTCGTTGTTCGGGATAACAACAGAAAAATCAAAGCACAATTTATGAATGTTCCGTGACATCACAGCTACAGTACTCTCCTCACATGAATGACATAAGTACTATTGGCCTTGAATACGTCTTCTATGCAGTATAAACAGAGTGTTCTGCTGTAAGGATCATATTTAGGTGGCAAATAACCATACGCTAAAGATGAGGTAGACCGATTTTGGTTTTCCGCTTATATCAATGGCCAGAATTGATAAAATCGTGTGCTGAAACACTAACGTGCCGTTTAGCCACATCTGTTTTTATCATAGCTATGTCGTAGCTTGGCCCTGGGTCTTGCAATAAAAACATTTGCGTTAGCGGGTAATATTTTCTTTGGGATATGGGAATGAAATGAAAGTAACGAAATTGATACTTGGCTTGTACGACCTTAATCGACATAACTATGCGAAATCTTTAGTCTATCACCAAAATCAGCGCGCTAGCACAACGAAGTCACGAGTACTGCGCGGAAATTTTCGCCCGCAACACAAATTGCCGCCAGTCGCCGCGGGCCCCCACCCATGCTTCAAGCATGCGTGGCGTTCCTACTCAAGGTCACGCTCGCATCGTAGTCGCGTACCCAATCGAACTAAACCACATTTATTTATATCGTGTTATTAGTCGCGAAGTTACAGTGTCGGAACAGATCACCCTGCAAACGTAACATCGTCGTTTCCGTCCTAGTACTCCATATGTGGGTATCATTTTGAAGACGCATTCACGCCAACAAATATATCTTGCATAATTTGATTATATGGTTGTCGCGTTAGAACTCGATGAGAAGAAACATTCATGTAAACGTTAAGTCGATGTTACATATTTTTGGCAGTTATAATGAAAAAAAAAAACATCCGTTCTGTGTTGTGGCATAAAGACGATTACATCACAGCTGACATGCACACTATACCACACATTCTGTTTACGGACTGATACAATCACAGACAATACCACTACAAACTATTATGTGGGTATAAAATTTACGATTGTCAATATTCATATGGGATCAACAGCCCATATAACTGCTGTCCTCATACTAACAGCTTCGGGGTATTATGGGTACGGAAAATTCCCCCTGACGCTGTAATTTTGAATGTTCAGGTAAATAGGTTTATTTGTAGTAATAACAAGACACATACGTAAGTAAATGAGGCTACATCAAGGAGAATTTAAAAAAAATATATTCGGATATGCGTTCAACAGCCAGCAAAACCCTGCCAACCTCTTACAAAAAATGGGATTCAAAAATAAAATTAATAACATAGCTCTGTTTGTTTAATTGAAAATATAAAATAAATCCTGCCAGAAAAGTCGAAATATTATGTACGTTGTGATTTTTCGTTCGAGTATATTTGAGAAAACCGGACACAAAATTTGCTCGTCGTTTAAAAAATACTGCCGCTTATGACTTCGGAAACTAGTTCAAAATAGACTTATTAAACAAAAAATAATATTATAACTATGCACCGTTCATATTCCGAGAAGTGTAAGATAGCCAGTAAAGGTTTCCAGTGAACAGTTCCAAAATTATGTGACCCAATTAAAGAGCACGTTGTTATAGGCAAATCATTACTGAATACTCTTAGTAATGTAGGTTCTAACCTCCACCATTGGTTATGAGTCTTACCTGCTCATAAGCTATTAGCATATTGAGGGATAGAATTAGGTATTGGGATAAACTCAGAATAAGAGGACTTGTAGAAAGAGTTAATAGAGTATTTACTTTCGTTCTCCAAAAGTTATAAATTGTTACATAGATAATTGAGACAAAAGTCTAACGGAAGGGAGAGAGAGAGAGAGTGGAAAAGGAAGGTAATTAGGTAAGAGAGAACGTGATAAAGAAGGAGCTGACCCGAGTCTCGCACCCAGGCCTCGTTGCTCCGATGTCGGACGTCACCGCTCCAGGACCCGCAGCTGACCGGCCTGATGACACTCGCAGACTGTGTCGCTCACAGTCCTCGGAGACCAGTCCACTCTTCGCGCCCCTCCACTTGTGTGTTGACGTAATTCGTTCTGATTGGCTCCCGTTGTACGCCGGAGGCGGAGTGTTCTCGTCGTTTGTTCTAATTACCCTGGAATGCCCTCAGGTTAGCTGGACCCACATTTTCTGTGTCTCTTTGCGCAATTCTCCGATGGTTGCTGAATTCGATTTCGGCCCGATGTTATGCTTTACAAACTCGTATGTGGCCTCCTTCCCGGCTTTTGCTTAGACATGTGTTGCACAACGGGGCCATTCGTAACACTATGAGTAGGTCAGCTTTTCTCCGCTCACAATATCTTCCCTTTGAGGAAGACATCCACAAGTTTACGGCAGTTTTTGCAGGAATTTGGATATATGCCTCGTCAAGCAATATGAACTCCTCTGTGGTGTTTTGTGGCACTCGAACTCATTCCAAATGTTATTTATTAATGAGGGTGGGATTTAGAATTTTTGTCGATCATCCGAGTTTATCCACTACCAAATCCTCGAATTCGTACGGTTATAGTATTCTCGTTATGGCGGGCGCATTGTCACTCTGAAAAATAAATGGGTAGGTTCCAAATTGTTGCCACTTATTAACTTTTAATGTTCCTAGTTGTAAACTTTATACCAATCTAGATCTCTTGTAGAAATAAACCATCTGTCATTTAAAAATGACGAGTTTCCAAAGGCCTTGTTAAAATCTCCTTTCGCCTAATAAGCAGATATGGTCTGTACCGATCATACCACAGGCTTACTTCATGTATAGTTGTCTACGCTAGGAAAACAGTGCCATTTTATGCCTTCGGGTGCGTATGAGTTGCAGGCTGCTTTCTCTTTCAAGACGAGACCAAAGACGGGACCTTAGACGAAAATTTAACAACCGTAATTAGTTAATTTAATTACGTAAATCGAAGACAGCTCTGCATCCACTACGCACTCCTGTGTCTGGTGTCATACGTAAGCAAAAAATACCAGTAAATTGATTACCTGCTTTCAGATATAGACTCCATAGCAAACACTCGACTCCACTTGGGAGACTACCGGGCAGATGCTGGGATCTCCGAAACAACACTTACAATCTCTCGACTGATATTTTGCTATTGTTATTACTATTTTTCTTTCATAACGACACAGATCTGTATCAACGGTATTCAGGGTAGAGTGNAAATACCAGTAAATTGATTACCTGCTTTCAGATATAGACTCCATAGCAAACACTCGACTCCACTTGGGAGACTACTGGGCAGATGCTGGAATCTCCGAAACAACACTTACAATCTCTCGACCGNACTTGGGAGACTACTGGGCAGATGCTGGAATCTCCGAAACAACACTTACAATCTCTCGACCGATATTTTGCTATTGTTATTACTATTTTTCTTTCATAACGACACAGATCTGTATCAACGGTATTCAGGGTAGAGTGGTCGAAACGTTTTTTGCTTAAGCTGTTAAACATTTATCAAATTCATATTTTGTTATTTAATTATATCGAACCACTAAAACTCGGTCGTGGCCCTTGATTGGACAGCTGCGGAGAAAAAAGAAAGTGGATCACAAAATACGTCTTTCACTGCGCGCTCGGGACTGTCACGTCCTTGTCGTTTGTAAGCAATTTCACTCCCAACCACCAACTCTTTCAGCTGTGAAATTGCCCAGCCGATTCCGGATTTTCGCATTTAGGTAACGTGAGTACTTCACGAGCATAATGTCATAACGAAACATTATATATATATACACATCCGATGGACCACAATTCATAATAACGATATCAGTGTTACTATCAGGCCAAGAAGTTTAGTAAAAGCTCGAATGCTCGGCTACATGAAAAAGAAAGAATGTTCACAAGGGCCAATCTCAAAAAAGTCTACAATGCGTCAAGTGTGATACACATTATGCGATTTGTAAAAACTGTGTTCCTTTGCTTGCCATCAAACTACGTACATTTAAAGCATTAGTCGCGCAAAAGACGACACCGCTACATACCGATGCAAAAATATATAAAAATAAAATGTAAAGGAAAAAAGTTATAAGCACTTACCATCCAGCGCAATCACATATTACACAAGCGTCGGGTTCTTTATACTGCGTTATACGACGCCATTCAAGACCAGACCGTCCTGGTTAGTACAACAGAGTAGTAAACGACTTCCTTACGAACCGTTTAAAACGAAACCATCGCATTCAAGTACAGCCAACACTCACAACACTAACAGCGGAACGCATCCGGCCCGCCAGACGTGCGATCAACGAACATCTTGAGAATCTGTAAGGCAGCCCAGGTGGTCGACCGACAGGCTCCGTGGAAAGGGTCTGCGGGCTGAGGATCGGAGAATCGGCCTCTATCTTGGATTCCGCCATCTTGTTTATGGTCCCCATTTTGTTTCCGTCGGCCAGGTGGTCGGCCAAGAGCGCAGGCAGCGTGCAAGTCTCGATAAGTAGAAGGGATGGCACATAACACTAGCCGAGAGAGACTCGTCAGGCTCCAGGGTGGCAAACCAGCCATGTCACACATGCCCTTCCTTTTAAAAGACTGCAGTTATACAGTAAAAGGTAAAAAGTTATTTCGTTTTAAATATTATATACACGTACTTATTTTTAAGGATGACGAAAAAAACATACTAACACTCTGAGAAAACCGATTTGCCCCGCTCGCAATAGCAGGAACCGTAATGTCATGCGACATTTGCCTTAACCTTTGGCCACCATCTCGGGTGACATCTACGCTAGTAATGAAGGGAAAAATAGTATATTTTGTATATAAAACAATTCTGGGAATACTCTGATGCAATCCATTTGCCTAGTTCGCAATAGCAGGAACCATGACAAAAAGAAAACTTGACCTTGAACTTGGAACACGTCATGTGACCTTGACCTTTTCCCCCATCTCGAACAACATATACAGCTTAAAACAAAAAAGAATAGCAATTTTTTTTTTAGAAAATTTAAAAATCGCAGGACAAATCATAAGACCTGCGCGACTAAAGACGGGGTGCGTATATTTTGAAATACGGCCCTAAAGCCGTTTTTAGCCATTTTGGAGTACTCTGAGATGGTGTTTCTAATGTGCGCGACGTCTTGAAAGCACTCAACAGCCCTAGTCTGATGTGTGTGTTCTTTTCGTTGATCAGCACATTGGACGCACGTTTAATAGTTTCTTAGATAATGACTATTTCAAACACTCTGCAGCGTATTTCAAGCACCAGATAGGCGGGAGCCTTAACATTCACACAACCAGCATTATCCTAATGAGCATCAAATACAAGAAGTTCTATGAGATTATCTTTAAAACTTTCTCTGTTATTCCCATTCAAAGAGTATAAAAATGTATTTAAATAACCCGGTATTTGCTTCAGTTTCTCTTTTTATATGCAACTAAGTGTAATACTTTGCAAGTAAGTAACATATTTACGCCTATAAAAATTAACAGTTTAACTTGGTTGGAATTGTGTTACTGTGAGGGAGTTCACAGAAATGTCAATTTTACAAATGGGCAGAGAAGTATCTCCTAGTTAGGGCTATCAATCGTGCTTTACTAAAAGCAAATAGCTTACAGAATTATTTTTTTCATGTACGCCTCGCAACAAGTAACATCGTCTATTATTATTTTGCAATAACTGTCTTCATTTCCTTTCATGAGCGTAAGCTAATCCGGGATTGGAATGTTTCTATCAAAGAACTGCTAGGATAGTCACATGGACTAGTGTCTTTAATAAGGTTGCTGGACTTAAGGCGGTCAACTAATAACACTTATATTTTGCGTTTGATATTCAGAAGCGAAGGAGCGATAAGGGCGACACTGGCAAGTGCATAAAGTGGGCCAGCACCACTGTGCGCAGGGCTCTGAACTGGCGTGCAGTGTTTTCNATATTTTGTATATAAAACAATATTGGGAATACTCTGATGCAATCCATTTGCCTAGTTCGCAATAGCAGGAACCATGACAAAAAGAAAACTTGACCTTGAACTTGGAACACGTCATGTGACCTTGACCTTTTCCCCCATCTCGAACAACATATACAGCTTAAAACAAAAAAGAATAGCAATTTTTTTTTTAGAAAATTTAAAAATCGCAGGACAAATCATAAGACCTGCGCGACTAAAGACGGGGTGCGTATATTTTGAAATACGGCCCTAAAGCCGTTTTTAGCCATTTTGGAGTACTCTGAGATGGTGTTTCTAATGTGCGCGACGTCTTGAAAGCACTCAACAGCCCTAGTCTGATGTGTGTGTTCTTTTCGTTGATCAGCACATTGGACGCACGTTTAATAGTTTCTTAGATAATGACTATTTCAAACACTCTGCAGCGTATTTCAAGCACCAGATAGGCGGGAGCCTTAACATTCACACAACCAGCATTATCCTAATGAGCATCAAATACAAGAAGTTCTATGAGATTATCTTTAAAACTTTCTCTGTTATTCCCATTCAAAGAGTATAAAAATGTATTTAAATAACCCGGTATTTGCTTCAGTTTCTCTTTTTATATGCAACTAAGTGTAATACTTTGCAAGTAAGTAACATATTTACGCCTATAAAAATTAACAGTTTAACTTGGTTGGAATTGTATTACTGTGAGGGAGTTCACAGAAATGTCAATTTTACAAATGGGCAGAGAAGTATCTCCTAGTTAGGGCTATCAATCGTGCTTTACTAAAAGCAAATAGCTTACAGAATTATTTTTTTCATGTACGCCTCGCAACAAGTAACATCGTCTATTATTATTTTGCAATAACTGTCTTCATTTCCTTTCATGAGCGTAAGCTAATCCGGGATTGGAATGTTTCTATCAAAGAACTGCTAGGATAGTCACATGGACTAGTGTCTTTAATAAGGTTGCTGGACTTAAGGCGGTCAACTAATAACACTTATATTTTGCGTTTGATATTCAGAAGCGAAGGAGCGATAAGGGCGACACTGGCAAGTGCATAAAGTGGGCCAGCACCACTGTGCGCAGGGCTCTGAACTGGCGTGCAGTGTTTTCTCTGTGCTGCATGTACCTATGAGACTTCAAAGCGGTGGCCCCATCGTTTCACTGATAGATAATCTACAGCAAAGTTCAATACAGGCTCCTACCATATAGTTCATTCACAGTTACATCCACTTTTAAGAAGCCCTGCTGATGTTATAATTCAAGGATATTCCTCCGCCTCGTGCAAACAAAGCTTAACCAAGTATAGAAAATTACATCAAAGGGACAACGCATCGTATTCGTAAGCACTCAGTGTAATCATATTTCGCTTAAGAACTATATCTTACTATGCATTACCAACACACATATATTCTTTCCGGCGAGGTGTGCATGAAGATGTCGACATAACTTGCAGTAGCCGTGCTATTCCTTGCGTGTGAATCAGGATAAAAGTAAGCAAAATGGGCATAAGCCGGTAACCGGTAGCGAACGAGGGCGTGAGTGACTCCGGTGGACGAGCGTGTGTGCAGGCAGNAACCCGCGAACTTCGCGTGCTATTCCTTGCGTGTGAATCAGGATAAAAGTAAGCAAAATGGGCATAAGCCGGTAACCGGTAGCGAACGAGGGCGTGAGTGACTCCGGTGGACGAGCGTGTGTGCAGGCAGGAAAGACTGGCAATTATTTGAACTGAAACAAGGTGGAACTAAACTGACGAGTGATACAAGCTTGATGACAAAAGTTGAAATGTCAGAAGTCATATAGGTATATGTAAAACTTTTAATAGTAATTCAGAATGTGTTGATGAACTTTTTATAAAAACTGATTTTATGGGATTGATTTTATTAATTTTCGTTGGGCGATGAATGAGCAAGTAAATATTATTAATAAATAGCAAATGGTAGCCGTTACAGTAATTTCAAGATAAGTTTTAATATTTATGTTGTGATGAATGATAAAGTAAATATTATTAATAAATAGTAACTGGTAGCCATTACAGTAATTTCAAGATAAGTTTTAATATTTACTTTGTGATGAATGATCAAGTAAATATTATTAATAAATAGTAAATGGTAGCCATTACAGTAATTTCAAGATAAGTTTTAATATTTATTTTGTGGATCGCTAATAAATAAAGTACAAAATTATTATTAACACTTTTGTTTAATTAAGACCTCCACCGCTCAAAGAATCTGGTTATGCAGACATCGCAAAATTGCAACAGTAGTAATTTTGGCTGCAAATTAGTAAAAGTAACGCAGTATCTGAGTACTTCAGTAAATCTGTAACATCTAAATTAACGGTAATTTAGATATATTTATTTTTCATATGCCCAGTAAAGTAGTGGTTGGCGTAATATTAGCGCATTTATTCTCTACCGGGTGAAGTAACGCAGTGATAAACCATTAAACTAGCGTTCGGAACGACCTGGGTTCGATTCCCGTCCTGGCCATCCTGATTTCCGTTCTCCAGGGTTTCCTTAAATCACTCCAGGCGAATGCTAGAATAATTCCTTAATGCAGGCTCTGGCCGATTTCTTTCCCGTTTTCTATAAAAGTAGTGTTCACTTTTTTAAGACCTTGTGTCGTACAGAAAATAAATATTTGACGTGATAACTTATTCAATGCATGAATGAATGTCTAGGCTGGCTGCGACGTGGTGGAACGGCACAAAGGGGACTGCAATAGAGTCCATTCGCGGTTTCTTCACACTTTTGTAATCAAACCTTTGAAAAATCACTCCACTTATGACGCTTTTGATTGTTTCCTAAATATGCTGTGTTTCACAAGCATTTTATACTTGTGTTATCATAAAAGTATGTTATCTTTGGTTAAATCGGAATTTTATTTATAAATTACAGTAATTAATTCATAATTAACATGAATAAAAACAGTGAGAGAACGGATGTGTTTGTAATACCTATTAAGAAATAGTTCTTGTACAAAATATTTTTATAGTGAGTTCACACGTATGAAGTGTTTTGTCCCTCCGGTGTAATTTTCTAGACTTTGTTAAGCTTTGTTTGCACGAGGTGGAGGAATATCCTGGAAGAAGAACTTTGACAGGACTTAAGAAAAGTGTGAAGGAACCGTAAATGGTCTTGTGCAGGGCTGTGAGAAGCAGCGAAGTAACGGCGAGGTGACGAGCAGGTAGGGCAACGACTTTGCGGTGATACGGAAGTAGGTCAGCGGTAGCGCTGTTTGCCTCCTCCGTGTTTACCTGTCGTCGAAGTTGTCTCCGCCCCTTTCTTGCCGGGACGCCCTACAGTCATCAGTGTTGCCACAGAGCAAGTAAACTAGACAGGTGACACTGCCGTATATTGCGTCGAGCTCTTATTTTGAACTACAAAATATAAACAGCTCACAGTTATATTGCCAACATAACATTCGTCGAATCTCATCTGTAAGATGAAAAGCTCTGATGAGACAATCTAGGGAATCGATCTTCGTCAAGATAAAAATTGTCTGGCTGCCAGTCAAATCGTATTCTAGCAGAATGAATACCAGCATTAATTTGGATGTTCTTGCTCCGCCATAATAGGTTCACGGATGACATATTACTTTTATATATGCCACTTCTCTGTAATTTTGGTAGAACAGCGACAATTGTGAGTATCACTGAGATCGTCCATAAACTCGACTATGACCTCTCTAATGACTTCAACCTTGAAATTCTCAAAAATTCTGAAGAAAAAAAAATTATGATTATCCGCTGTTGAACGTTTCCTAAATTTATTTACATGTGAAACAGTTAGCAAAAAACTGATGGTTAGATAAAAATATATTCTGTGGGGTCTTATCCTTAATGGCTAACTGGGACAAGAAGCAATTAAGTAATATATTAAATACATACACCATCAATTCCCTGCAAAGTGGATGGAAAATGTGTTGTGTAGCTCAGTGAGAAAAAAGGGGATGGGGTTATAACAATACACATGTATTCGGGATCAAACCAGTGCAAGTTAGCCATGCTACCCACAGACTTCCTTAGTCGGATAACACAAAAGGTATTCCATTCAGACGCGGGTTTTCCTGTTTACATGCTAATTTGCGTGCTTGTAGTTCAGACATCCTGTAGTCACGAGCTCTCTTGGAATACGAAGATGATATTCTTAATTCCAAGGTGGCGACCCACATACAGCACTACTTAATGTGATCAACTAACTAGTCGCTAGCGAGCTGGTTCAGACTATACTTAAATCAGGAAATTCCACTGCCCTTAGCCTGATTGGGCAGTCATACGGTGTAAAATCCTAAACAATTAAAATAAATCAGTCGCTTGTTGTGTATGATATAGGAATGGATTTTTTTTTAATTGCGCTGAAAATTGATGGAAAAAGGAGGATGGTGCATTAAGTAAAACTTAGTAACCGAAAAACTAAATGGCTGTAATCTGTGCTTACACCGACACCACATCTGGAAACAAAATGGCGAAAATAAGGACACGATCGATAAAAAAATTTAAAGTCAAACTTAAGAAAACCAATCTAGTTGGCTTTAGATCAGCCTGACATTCGGTCAGGTGATCCAGAATCTTCCCTGTTCCACTACTTAAAATGAAGTTAGTCTAATTAAAACTAAAGATCACGAATGCCAAAATAAATGTTAGATACTAGATTCCTAAATATATCTGTGTTGTGAATTTTGTCCATATCGGAACAGTTAAACGTATGTTTGTATCGGTATATTTGCTGACTTGTGTGTCTATACATACCTAAAATAATATATTTTAAAAAATAACGAACAGGAACTTAATTGTGAATAATATTCTTCGATTCTCGAAGGTATAAAATTTACAACCGTTTACGCGATGTACAGGAAATATGTTAAAGAATGCATATTATTTCGTTAAATTATCTTCAATAATTTGGATATATAGCCTACAGTGCAATATAATATCCCCAATTCGGAGTTTAACATCGTCTCTATCGTTTTTTGGGTCGTTGGATCCGAGGTTTTATCTTAGATGATGCAAAAATTTTCAAAACTCACAGCATGCAAGAGAAATGTAACCTAAAATCATTCGTCCGAAATTATTTGGCACTAAAGTCAACATAAAGGCATTTTTCGTGGATATCGAAAATGTAGTTGACAAAAACGTACCACTTCGACCGCTGTTAAACAGTGTCGGTTATTTCGATTTTGTGTGGAAAACGCGATCTAATGAAAGTAAAGGGAAAAAAGGGCATACTGGAACAGGAGCTCCAACTCCATCCGACCAACATTTTTTTCAAACCGTCATATTGTTTCCGGCCGCCATCTTGAATTATATTTTTTCCTGCTCTATCATTCTACTTTGTGTCCGCCATTTGGATTTTATTTTATCGTGTTCTATTATTTAACNCAAGTAAATATTATTAATAAATAGTAAATGGTAGCCATTACAGTAGTTTCAAGATAAGTTTTAATATTTATTTTGTGGATCGCTAATAAATAAAGTACAAAATTATTATTAACACTTTTGTTTAATTAAGACCTCCACCGCTCAAAGAATCTGGTTATGCAGACATCGCAAAATTGCAACAGTAGTAATTTTGGCTGCAAATTAGTAAAAGTAACGCAGTATCTGAGTACTTCAGTAAATCTGTAACATCTAAATTAACGGTAATTTAGATATATTTATTTTTCATATGCACAGTAAAGTAGTGGTTGGCGTAATATTAGCGTATTTATTCTCTACCGGGTGAAGTAGCGCAGTGATAAACCATTAAACTAGCGTTCGGAACGACCTGGGTTCGATTCCTGTCCTGGCCATCCTGATTTCCGTTCTCCAGGGTTTCCTTAAATCACTCTAGGCGAATGCTAGAATAATTCCTTAATGCAGGCTCTGGCCGATTTCTTCCCCGTTTTCTATAAAAGTAGTGTTCACTTATTTAAGACCTTGTGTCGTACAGAAAATAAATATTTGACGTGATAACTTATTCAATGCATGAATGAATGTCTAGGCTGGCTGCGACGTGGTGGAACGGCACAAAGGGGACTGCAATAGAGTCCATTCGCGGTTTCTTCACACTTTTTTAATCAAACCTTTGAAAAATCACCCCACTTATGACGCTTTTGATTGTTTCCTAAATATGCTGTGTTTCACAAGCATTTTATACTTGTGTTATCATAAAAGTATGTTATCTTTGGTTAAATCGGAATTTTATTTTTATTTTATTTATAAATTACAGTAATTAATTCATAATTAACATGAATAAAAACAGTGAGAGAACGGATGTGTTTGTAATACCTATTAAGAAATAGTTCGTGTGCAAAATATTATTATAGTGAGTTCACACGTATGAAGTGTTTTGTCCCTCCGGTGTAATTTTCTAGACTTTGTTAAGCTTTGTTTGCACGAGGTGGAGGAATATCCTGGAAGAAGAACTTTGACAGGACTTAAGAAAAGTGTGAAGGAACCGTAAATGGTCTTGTGCAGGGCTGTGAGAAGCAGCGAAGTAACGGCGAGGTGACGAGCAGGTAGGGCAACGACTTTGCGGTGATACGGAAGTAGGTCAGCGGTAGCGCTGTTTGCCTCCTCCGTGTTTACCTGTCGTCGAAGTTGTCTCCGCCCCTTTCTTGCCGGGACGCCCTACAGTCATCAGTGTTGCCACAGAGCAAGTAAACTAGACAGGTGACACTGCCGTATATTGCGTCGAGCTCTTATTTTGAACTACAAAATATAAACAGCTCACAGTTATATTGCCAACATAACATTCGTCGAAGCTCATCTGTAAGATGAAAAGCTCTGATGAGACAATCTAGGGAATCGATCTTCGTCAAGATAAAAATTGTCTGGCTACCAGTCAAATCGTATTCTAGCAGAATGAATACCAGCATTAATTTGGATGTTCTTGCTCCGCCATAATAGGTTCACGGATGACATATTACTTTTATATATGCCACTTCTCTGTAATTTTGGTAGAACAGCGACAATTGTGAGTATCACTGAGATCGTCCATAAACTCGACTATGACCTCTCTAATGACTTCAACCTTGAAATTCTCAAAAATTCTGAAGAAAAAAAAAATTATGATTATCCGCTGTTGAACGTTTCCTAAATTTATTTACATGTGAAACAGTTAGCAAAAAACTGATGGTTAGATAAAAATATATTCTGTGGGGTCTTATCCTTAATGGCTAACTGGGACAAGAAGCAATTAAGTAATATATTAAATACATACACCATCAATTCCCTGCAAAGTGGATGGAAAATGTGTTGTGTAGCTCAGTGAGAAAAAAGGGGATGGGGTTATAACAATACACATGTATTCGGGATCAAACCAGTGCAAGTTAGCCATGCTACCCACAGACTTCCTTAGTCGGATAACACAAAAGGTAGTCCATTCAGACGCGGGTTTTCCTGTTTACATGCTAATTTGCGTGCTTGTAGTTCAGACATCCTGTAGTCACGAGCTCTCTTGGAATACGAAGATGATATTCTTAATTCCAAGGTGGCGACCCACATACAGCACTACTTAATGTGATCAACTAACTAGTCGCTAGCGAGCTGGTTCAGACTATACTTAAATCAGGAAATTCCACTGCCCTTAGCCTGATTGGGCAGTCATACGGTGTAAAATCCTAAACAATTAAAATAAATCAGTCGCTTGTTGTGTATGATATAGGAATGGATTTTTTTTTAATTGCGCTGAAAATTGATGGAAAAAGGAGGATGGTGCATTAAGTAAAACTTAGTAACCGAAAAACTAAATGGCTGTAATCTGTGCTTACACCGACACCACATCTGGAAACAAAATGGCGAAAATAAGGACATGATCGATAAAAAAATTTAAAGTCAAACTTAAGAAAACCAATCTAGCTGACTTTAGATCAGCCTGACATTAGGTCAGGTGATCCAGAATCTTCCCTGTTCCACTACTTAAAATGAAGTTAGTCTAATTAAAACTAAAGATCACGAATGTCAAAATAAATGTTAGATACTAGATTCCTAAATATATCTGTGTTGTGAATTTTGTCCATATCGGAACAGTTAAACGTATGTTTGTATCGGTATATTTGCTGACTTGTGTGTCTATACATACCTAAAATAATATATTTTAAAAAATAACGAACAGGAACTTAATTGTGAATAATATTCTTCGATTCTCGAAGGTATAAAATTTACAACCGTTTACGCGATGTACAGGAAATATGTTAAAGAATGCATATTATTTCGTTAAATTATCTTCAATAATTTGGATATATAGCCTACAGTGCAATATAATATCCCCAATTCGGAGTTTAACATCGTCTCTATCGTTTTTTGGGTCGTTGGATCCGAGGTTTTATCTTAGATGATGCAAAAATTTTCAAAACTCACAGCATGCAAGAGAAATGTAACCTAAAATCATTCGTCCGAAATTATTTGGCACTAAAGTCAACATAAAGGCATTTTTCGTGGATATCGAAAATGTAGTTGACAAAAACGTACCACTTCGACCGCTGTTAAACGGTGTCGGTTATTTCGATTTTGTGTGGAAAACGCGATCTAATGAAAGTAAAGGGAAAAAAGGGCATACAGGAACAGGAGCTCCAACTCCATCCGACCAACATTTTTTTCAAACCGTCATATTGTTTCCGGCCGCCATCTTGAACTATATTTTTTCCTGCTCTATCATTCTACTTTGTGTCCGCCATTTGGATTTTATTTTATCGTGTTCTATTATTTAACCTCAATTTCCATTATCATTGATTCTATTTTATCATGCTCTATCATTCCACCTTGATGCCTACCATCTTGGATCACATTTCCTCATGCTCTATTATTCCACTTTGATGTCCATTATTTTGGGTCTATTTTCTCCTGCTCTATCAATATACTTCAATGTTCGCCATCTTAGATTTTATTTTATTATAATATTTTATTCCTTCTCAGCTTAGTCGGTGCTGACTACTGGGTCCCCTCGAACTGCCATCTTGACATCATGCTCTGTCATTCCACGTTAGCCATCTTGACATCATGCTCTGTCATTCCATTTCAAATTAGTCTACTGCTGATTACTCGGTCCCCTTTAACCACCATCTTGAATTTCGCCTATTGTGGGTGGCAATCTTTGTTGGACGTAAATTTTCCCACTCATGTTTGGCCTTAGAATATTTNCACCATCTTGAATTTCGCCTATTGTGGGTGGCAATCTTTGTTGGACGTAAATTTTCCCACTCATGTTTGGCCTTAGAATATTTTTAACCATGCATCGGACTTAGAAAATTTTCTACTTCATGCAGGACTTGTAAAATTTTTTCTCTTGTGTAGGGACTTAGAATATTTTACCACCCAAATTGAACTTAGAAACAATTTATACATTGTGTAGTACTTAGAAAAAATCAGACATATTAACCTAACCTGACCTAACTTGAACTGACATAACCTAACCTGACCTAACATAACCTAACCTGACCTAACCTAACATAACCTAACCTGACCTGACATTANAACTGACATAACCTAACCTGACCTAACATAACCTAACCTGACCTAACCTAACATAACCTAACCTGACCTGACATTACCTAATTCAATGTAACCATAATCAACCTAACCAAACTACCTACTTATAACTAACCTAACTCAACCTAACCATTATGTAATAACTCATTTAGTCACATCGTTTAGTAACTCAGTTGCATGCATAGTGTTTTTGTGTATATCTTGATCGCGTACAAAGGCCTGTTGATTCTCATGCCATCTAAAAAAAAATTTGACACTTTTCTATGAAATCAAATATTAAAGTCAATTATAAAAGAAATATATTTTACAAAATTTACGATTATAGATCTAATCATACATTTACAAGCATCCCTTCTTGACTTAGTAACCAGTCCTCCATCNAAAAGAAATATATTTTACAAAATTTATGATTATAGATCTAATCATACATTTACAAGCATCCCTTCTTGACTTAGTAACCAGTCCTCCATCATGTTTGCCATTCTGTGATCTGCTGATTACTTACATTTGACCGCCATCTTGGAATCCATCTTTAATTCCTTCTCGAGTTAGTCACCTGCTGATTACTCTGCCGACTTGAACCACCATCTTGTTTCGTCTGCTGACAACTTCATTTTTAATTTCCTGAAGGCAGTCATCTTGGATTATCTCTCATTCCTTCTCGATTCATTCAGAAGACAAGCAGTCGGCAAAGCCATCTTGTTTCGTCTGCTGACAACTTCATTTGTTTTTTTCTTGTAATGTAGGGAATCATCGAAGATTTAATTTTTTCTTAGGTACCAGACGATCTCGCTGTAAGCCGCAAACTTGATATATTACATATAAATTTCCCACATCATTTATGCATTACATATTAGGAGTATTAGAGCGGCGCTGTCACACCAACCAACCCCCCCCCCCCCCNAGGACAGTTCATTATCACCGTGCCGAGAAAAGAGTTGCATCGGGAAATCGCGAAGAGGACGTCAGAACGAGCCCAGAACAGCAGTCCAGGGGAGACGGCACCAAATGCGGGCCTTTTCCAAGGCCGCCCACATCGCCGGAGCTCATCCACAGCTGACATCATACCAGTACCATCACCAGAGTTAAGTATCAAGTCGCCACCCAGAGAAGTCCCCCCCCTCCACCACGACATCGTCCACAGTTAATACAAGTTAGCCAAAATAGAGTACCACACCTCGGAAGTGTTTCTGTAGGTTTTTTATAACTGGAGACAATATATCCATCCTTCAAAGTGAAACACTAAAAGACTACCGTATTGAAATACCCTCAACCTCCAAGGCACCTTATAGTCTGTGCCTGGATGAATTAACTCCGACCGTATGAACCACCTTGTATGCCACAGGTGGGGAATAGCGTCATCATGTTAGACTTATAAATTAATTTTCACTGTAGTTCAGAAAAAATCAAACCTACCAGATTCTATAAAAATAAAAAATACATAAACTAATCAAACTTATACATGCATGCCTCACAACATACCGGCCAGCCATACCATCCACTNAAAATAAAAAATACATAAACTAATCAAACTTATACATGCATGCCTCACAACATACCGGCCAGCCATACCATCCACTACAACCTAAGAAAAACTCAATCATACAAACTAACCACACCATTCTCTATAATCCAAGCAAAAACTTGATCTTACTAATACACCTTAACACCTATGGAAGCAATTATACATTCTGGGTTGGCCCATAACACACAACGTAGTGTGTTATGTTATTCTTATTTTTGGACTGTGGTGGGTTAGCTATGATTTTTTTGGAATGTGGTAGGTTTGATTTTTCNGTGTTATGTTATTCTTATTTTTGGACTGTGGTGGGTTAGCTATGATTTTTTTGGAATGTGGTAGGTTTGATTTTTCTCTGAACAATGTTAGTCAACTTAATTAGAGTATGCCGAAAGGACTAAAGGAGTATGGGAATAACTTTGAANTTTTTCTCTGAACAATGTTAGTCAACTTAATTAGAGTATGCCGAAAGGACTAAAGGAGTATGGGAATAACTTTGAAAGTTTGATACGATTGATTAAGTACAATATGAGTGATTAAGTACAAAATGAATAATTAAGTACTATGCACAAGGGGAAAATACCAACATGAATGAAAATTAATTTATAAGTATAACATGATATGGTAAATTAGTTATATGTAATATATAAAGTTGGCTAGTTACAGCCAGATCGCATGGTAGCTAAGAAAAAATTAAAATCTTATATGGTGACCTACATTANTATAAAGTTGGCTAGTTACAGCCAGATCGCATGGTAGCTAAGAAAAAATTAAAATCTTATATGGTGACCTACATTATATGAAAAAAAAAACAATTAAATCGTCAGCAAACGAAACAATATGGCTTTGCCGACTGCTTGTCTTCTGACTAAATCGAGANCATGAAAAAAAAAAAACAATTAAATCGTCAGCAAACGAAACAATATGGCTTTGCCGACTGCTTGTCTTCTGACTAAATCGAGAAGGAATGTGAGATAATCCAAGATGGCAGCCTGCAGGAAATTAAAAATGAAGTCGTCAGCAGACGAAACAAGATGGTGGTTTGAGTCAGCCGTGTAATCAGCAGGTGACTAACTCGAGAAGGAATTAAGGATGGATTCCAAGATGGCGGTCAAATTTAAGTAATCAGCAGTCAACAAAATGGGAAATAATATGGAGACCTGTTTACTAAATCAAGAAGGAATGCTTGTAAATGTATGAGTGAATGTATGGTCGTAAATTTTGTAAAAAAGTATTTGTTTATTTTTAAATTGACTTTGATATATAAATTCATAGAAACCTGTCATACATTTTTATTAAATATCATTAGATACAACAGTTCTTTGTACACGATCGAGCTACACACACACTATGTATGTAACAAAGTTCCTACACGAGGTGACTAAATGAGTTCTTACATAATGGTTAGGTTATGTTTGATTCGGCCAGTTATGTTATGTCAGGTCAAGTAAGGTTATGTTAGGTCAGGTTAAGTTAGGTCAGGTTAGGTTGACATGTCTTATTTTTTTCTAAATCCTACACAACTTATAAATGTTTTAATTTCAGTGAGAGTGGTAAAATATTTAAGTCCCTACACGAGGTAAAGCAAATATGACTAAATGAAGAATGGTTCTAAGTCCCATATGAGTGAAATTTTCCAAATCCTACATGATTGAAATTTTGAAGTCCCGCAAAAGGTGGAATGAAGATAAATAAATGAAATTTTTTCCAAGTCCCCACACCAGTGAACAAATGTGCGAGTCCTACATACATGAATGATTCTAGTCACTACTTAAGGAATTAATTATTCCTAAGTTCAATGTGAGTGGTAAAATATTCAAAGTTCTTACAAAAGGGACATTTTTTACAATTCCTGCATAAAGTAGGAATTTTTTCTAATTCCGATTCAGGGTTAGAAATATTCTAAGGCCCAGCACGAGTGGAAAAATTTACAGGTCTAACAAAGATGGCTCTCCAAAATTGACAAAATTCAAGATGGTGGTTCGAGGGGACCGATTGCGNAAATTTACAGGTCTAACAAAGATGGCTCTCCAAAATTGACAAAATTCAAGATGGTGGTTCGAGGGGACCGATTGCGGGCTACTAAGGTGAGAAGAAATGAATAAACACAATACAATCCAAGACGACGAACATTAAGGTGGAATGATAGAGTATGATAAAATGAAATCTATAATTGTGGACATTAAGGTGGAATAAAAGAGCACAGGGAAATATAATCCAAGATGTTAGGCATTAAGGTAGAATTATAGAGTACACGAAAATAAAATCCAAGATGGCGGACATAAAAGTGGAATTATAGAACACAATAAAAATACAACATGGTGGACAAAAGGGTTTATTGATGGAGCAGCAGAAAACGAAATCCAAGATGGCAACAGGAAAGAATATGACGGTCAGAAACAAGATGGCGTTTTCGGTGCCAGAGCCGGACCTTGGACCCTGTTCCAGAATGCTATTTTTCCCTCTTACGTGGCCTCGGTAACCATGTGGTATTTACAATGGCAAGTCGGGTTAAAATACATTTTCTCATGTTAGAAACGTGATGGACGTTGTCAATAACCAGCGGATTTATTCAGCGTACACCCATTTCCTCCATTTTAGCTTTTCTTCTCATTTCATGCTTTGTTCAAGGATGATGGTCACAAGTAGCACATCATAAGAAGGTTTTTACTCCAAACTAGTATGTATCGTTCCTTTATAATGGAAGCGATAATACTATATCGAACCTGTGAGCGCAAGGAACTTTGTAATTGTGTATTCCACAACAGTTGAAGCAAGTGTATTTTTCCCACTTAACGCTTCCTCGCTAAATTTGCTGCGGATGAGTGTAATAAACAATAACGCCAACGGTGACGTCATACGTTTCTGAANAACGCTTCCTCGCTAAATTTGCTGCGGATGAGTGTAATAAACAATAACGCCAACGGTGACGTCATACGTTTCTGAAGTAGGATTTACACTCGCATTACGGCTAAGTGCCCCATTTTAAATTGTTTTGCCAACCAAGGCAGTTATGGGGCACTTTAACAATGGAAAGTGTCCCACTTCCTGAAAATTATGGTTTGTGATTTTCTTTAGACGTCTAAGTAACTTAACTGGTAATAATTATTCTGGAAACACAATGCATTAAGTAACTTTCATTTCTCGTTGTGCTATCTCAGAATTTTTCCAAGCGCAGAGTTTATTCGTAATAATTGCTCGTTGACCGCTCGCGGAGATGGCTGGCGTTACTCAAGTTCACCAAAAAAAAAACTGTAAGTGCCCTAATTTTCGCGTACAGGTGTGAACGGTTGTAGTTTAAATTTGTTTCTGTTGCCAGATAGCAAACCTTAAGATTTTTTGCCTTCACACACATATTACCAAGCGAATCAAGTTATGTTCGAGGGNCCTTACTACACTGGTCGTCTTCCTAATAAGCCAGAGACCACGGAATACACTCAGAGATTTCAGGCGCGCCAGCTTTGTGAGTTCACTTTACCAACCTTCAGGCTTAAAACTTTAATCGTTTCCATGTGCTGAACTAATATTTGACGTTAGACTTGCCTAGACAATTTTTTAGAACTCTTACCAAAAACCACTTCCTGCGAACATCACACTTGTGTTACGTTACATAAAAAATATTGGGCATATTAAAAAAAAATGTATTCAAACGAAACGAATTACTAGTGTATCTGACGTTCTGCGGGTGGGATAAGTCAAGTGGTATCTAGTTCTATCAGCAGGAGTGAGGAAGTTATTTTGTAATAGTAATCAGATTAGTTATGAATAGCTACAGAATAAGATTTTGTCCTTGCAANGTAATCAGATTAGTTATGAATAGCTACAGAATAAGATTTTGTCCTTGCGAGTAAGGCGGTCATCCCTACTGAAGTTTCGTTTTTATTTTCCATTATAAAGACATGGATTTAAAAATGTCAACATAGTTTACTTTTCTGCGCGATTTACTCCTAGGTGGAAAACAAATCCGTGTTAATTATTTCTAGCAATATATGATACCATGGGCGTTAACAGGTTTTATGTTAGGTGAGCGGCCAGGACACTAGCTTGCCATCATTCTGTCTGACTCTGCATAGCATATTCACAATTAAAATTATCCAACAATAGTTTCTTTAATTACTTTACTTTAATTCCTAGTGTTCAAAAAATATTATCAATATCTCCTGTCATTTAAAAGCAGGAACTTAAATGAAAAATAAATATCAAAGGGTACGTTACACGAGGTTAGCGATTATTAAAAATATTTTATTTAATTAGCCAGAACACACCAGTGAAACACATCGTAAGTAAGAGAAGGGGTTAATAAAGACTGCATTAAAGTTCAGCGACTTACGTGAAGGCATTTGGCGCAAGTGTCTGCGTCGCCTTTACCGCTCCTGGATGAACTCTCCGGCAAGGGCACGACTTAGGTAGGTGGGTAGGGCTTAACGTCTCGTCGACAGCGAGGTCATTAGAGACGGAGTAAGTTGCTCAGAATATATTTATTTATTTATTCAGCGGCACCCTGACGTGTGTGTCCATTTGACGTTATGAATTTTCTTGAGTTTTAAAGTGCCATATTTATGAATTGTTGAATATGTATGTAATTTGATATTTTCGTCTTTGATATTTTTATGATTTTTTTAGTTAAGTGTGTTTCTAGCTGTGTAAGTTTGTCGCCAAAACCACGGCACATTCTAGCACACATAATTGAAAGTATGTTCGTACAACTGGCCCGAAAAAGATCGAAAATCGAAATGTTGTGAATCTAATTTTCGTCAAAATTTTAGTGCGCGTCGATCTATATCGATCCTAGAAATCTATTAATCAAGTAAAGATCGGCATGCCTAGCAAAGGGACAGGAGGATGGGCCCACTTGCCGCATTCCAGCGCAGCACGCTCGACGCCCGAGCACGACTCGTACCCACGCGCGAGTGTCCCGTGGGCTTAAGGCGCAATCCGGCTGACCCACATCTACCGACCCGAGAAAGAGAAAGTTAAAAAAACAGGGCGTGTAAGTGGGGCGGCCGAACGTCTTGAGCGGTTCCATTAGAGTGGCATTTTTCCACGTGTGGGAATCGGAGCGGAGGCTCGTAAACATCTCGTTTGGCGCGAGGAAGTGGGCCAGACCTCCGAGCCTCCTGCCAAGGCCACTGGGCTTTGCAGTTCACGTGTTCGCTTCCCGCTGCACATAGTAAGGCTGGGTTCACACTTGAAAAATTAAGCTTTTACTTAAAAATTATGACGTGTACAGAAGAACAAATGTGTGTTGTTTAATGTCTTGGTTCACATTATAAATTAACATGTGTGAGTGGTTGGGTCTTATCCGCCATGTTGAATTTTACACTTCTGCGCCATAACTTTCTTTTAGGTTATATAACTAACTAACTCATTTTATATCACGTTTATAGTTTACACTTGCCTTTAAATGTAGTCGCCAAATTTTATACACGCATTACCTCGTATTTGTGAAATGGCAAGAATCTATTGATTATAAAAACGATGCAACCCATATCACAATATAATTAATTGCCAAAAGTTCAAAATTTGTATGTTCTACAGCGTAATGTACATTGCTGGAGAGATATAGTTGCAGTTTAAAAATACATGTACCTAAACCAATGATATAAGCCAAAAACAAGTTATTCAAGATGGCATCTGCGAAACCGTTATATTTTATATATTGAGTAAAAGTTGTGTGGCAGTGACAAATCAGAACAGAGCAGTCGGTGTAGTTGGTAGGAAACTGTTATTTAAAGGAACGTAAGCATCAAAAATATTAAGAAGGCGTATGTATGAGCATGTTTATGATTATATTTGTGAATTTAGATGGCAATGACAAGCATCTCTGCCACAAAATGTCTGCCTTGAATGATTTTCTTATTATGTTGTGCTATACTGGGTTAGGTTAGGAACAGTTATCAACTAAAACTAAAGGGCACGAGCTTGTCGCCCGTTTTCATAGGCTGGACTTGAAAATGATAAAGAGAAATGCGATTCCTAAGTGCAGAGTGGACACTCTAAGAAATTATTCGCAGATTTACTATATGAGTGTATGCGTAGAGTTAGAAAGCGGGAATGGTAAAGTTATTTCCCATACATTCATGCTGGCGTTGCTGCATTTGCTCAGGAGACAGTCAAATGCGTAGAANTTCCCATACATTCATGCTGGCGTTGCTGCATTTGCTCAGGAAACAGTCAAATGGGTAGGAAACTTCACTTTGTATAGTAGCGACGCTAAACATTACATATTTGTAGCCAGGTGTGTGGTGTTATTTCCATACGATATATGGGTTAAAAACTTCCAATTCAGTTTAGGAAGTAGAAATATTTTTTAGAGTATAGCTCCACGTGCGGGGACTGTGGTAAACTCTATAATTATTCATTTATCATTTTTCAGTCGTAAACGAACTCTAACTCGGGGCTGCGTGTTATGAATACTGTTTCACAAAGTTATGCAAATACCCCGTTGTAGGGCGCTGGAATCACCTCCAGAGTCACACGTTCTAGTTGCTGTTTTGAGAGCATGACGGGATGGTTGTAGAGATGAACAGGGCAGTCTGTTTCTCAGCGCACACGTATTCCTGCCACCGACAAGCCAATAAGAACTGTAACGTATTTTGACTTACTTTGCCACATTTCCCTCGACTGCACCGGTATGTCTACTGTCATTGTGGTTTCGCTGTTCGTGTTAACTATTATGCTGACTGCGGGTAATTAGAAAGTCTTAAGTTTGCTTTGTGATGCACTTTTACGTTCCGTGTAGTATTCATTAATGGTAAGCACGCAAGGCTTCATTGTAAGCTGTTCACGGTAAAGTGAATATTTCTTAAATCAACCTTGGAAATAATTCACTGCCTGTTAACTGTATAGATGCTCCCGTGCACACTAACACAATGGCTCCCAGGTAAGTTGGCATCGAATTAAGAAAAATTCTTGTAAGGTCGCGGTATTGCGAGTAGTCTAAACCGTAGTGTGAATGCGGGGAAGAGCGATCTTGTTGGCTGCGTAGAACCAGTCTCCGTGTCCTAACATTGAACTTTCTTTGCTGCCAGCACGACTATCATAAGCGACGTGGATAGGATTTGAGATTAGGACACGCTTTAGTAAATAAGTTCTTAGAGATGTCTCTATACTTCCTCTAACAAATTTGTAATGCACATTGATTAAATACAAATTGATAAAAATATTGTATTCATGTAAGAATTCTTATATTTTGAAAATTAATATATGAACAAACACGTTAATCACTGTTGACCATGTGACTTCAATAATTGTGTTGATCTGGGTAGGTCAATGTTCGGCACATGCGCAGAAGACGAAGAATCGGTCTACCTCATCTTTAGACAGTGGTCTAAACGTCGTGTATCTTTTAAATTCATTCGCCAGCCATGTTTAATCACGTTTGCGAACAGAATTAGTTTCAGTGGTCAAAACTCTGTAACAGAATGCAAGTAAAAAGAGCCCTTTAGCTAAAAAAACACGCAGTTTTAAACAGCGCCCCGAGTACAATGAGACCCTCACAAATCAACGGATTTTTGTTAAAACGCAGTGTTACGTTTACCGCTTGGCTGGAGGTATTTTGCACGTCAGAGGACTAGAAGCATAGCAACTCTAAGAGCGACCCAGGCGTGCGCAAATCACTGTCGTTGCGCGCCTCGTAACTGTTATAACGTGCCCCTATGAGACTTCCAGCTGTTACCATACAATTTTATGCTATAATACTAAAGGTGAAAGTGTGCTGCACTTGTCTATACCTTTGAAAGATTCTGCACTTAGATGTACATCCTTAAAAATGGCGGAGATAAATGGAGTGGCGTGGAGATATTTGGGGTGGCTCTTAACATAATGGTCTTGCGAGCCGATGATGATGAAAAGAGGTGAGTATGGAGCAGCGCCGGAATGAAAGGGTGGAGGTAACAGGATATCCCTGGGAAAACCCGCCGACCAACGGCATCGTCCGCTAAAATCCGCGAGCAACCTCGCCGGGAATCGAACCCGGTTCGCTCAGGTGGGCGGTGAGTAGTCTGGCCACTACACCATCGCGGCCCTGAATACAAATGGAGAGCCTTAAGTTGGAATACACACGTGCAACGTTTCTTAAATCATATTCCTAAGCAGACACAACTCAAGCAAGTTGATCAGTTTTGTAATACTTTTCTGCCGAAGTCCTGCGCACCGTTTGGCGGCCTACCCAAGCTCAAAACCTACCTAGCGCTTGAACTGACCTTAAGGTTCGGCTTTATCCCCTTTTCAGAAATTCGTCATTTTCGCGTCATAATTTCGGATTCATGGTAATTACTGACATTACCCGATTATGGAAAACTTACATTTTAAGAGTTGTTTTGTATTTTTGTGCGTATTTTTAATGGTGTGTTATTTGCTTGATATAAAAAGTCGAGAACTTAATTAATAAAATGTAAATATGTTCCCGACTTTTTATAATAAGCGGATAACGCACTATTAAAATTACGCACAAAAATATTAAACAACTGGTAAAATGTAAATGTTCTATAACCGTAAACTACCAGTAATTACTGTAAAGCCTATATTATGACGCGAAAACGATGAATTTCTGCAAAAGGAGTGGAGCCACGATATAATGAATGTTGAAGCAGTACGGCCGATCGCGAAAACTCTGCGATCGATGACGTTTCCGGACGGGCTGCGTAGTGGGTGGCCTTGCGCGCGGAGTTCGCAACAAGATTAGCACAGACGGCGATTGCAGCTATCTGCTGTCAGCGGCAGCTGTGACGGGCTGCACATCCTGATGTCACTGACAAGCGACCTTCGTCGCTCCTAGCTTATCTCACTCCCAGACATTTCCTAAAAAGTGACCATTCTGTGAACCACACGCATCTCTTAAGGTGGCAGCCTGGTTGAAGGAATTTTGCACGTCTCAGGCCTAAAAGCATTGGAGCGCTAGGGGCGACCGAGACATGCGCATCAACTCTCTCATCGCCTCTACGCGCAAAGCACTGAACTGGCGTGCAGTCTTGTCGTCGATAACGCGCCTCTATAAGACTTTCAGCGGAAACCCTGACATTTTATGAAGTAATAATACATACATATAAAGGTTTGATTCACGTCCCTGTTCTTTTTTTAATGTTTTTTAACGGAATGTTCATACCTAAAAATGACCTTTAAAAAACCAGTTTGAACCATTTTCACTATCACGAAAACATGCTTTAGAGAGAAATGGAGGAACTTAAAAACGTATACAGACACGTAACGTTTTTTAAATGCTATTCGTAAGCAGACAATACTCAGACACATGGGATGGTTTTTTTAAATCAAACGTTTTCTGCTGGAGCTCTGCACACCTTTCGGCGGCCCACCCAAGCTCCCGCCTACCTGGCGCTTGAACTGCGTTGCAGGGTGTTAGTAGTTCACATTTCTCTTCGAAAGCATTACACGTGCTTCCAATGTGCCAATCTACGAAAAGAACACACACTTCATACAAGGACTGTTGATTGCTTTCAAGACGTCACGCACATTAGAAACACCATTTCAGAGTACCCCAAAACGGCTAAAAACTGCTTTTTCAAAGCAATCTATCTTAAAATATTCGCGTCAGATACATACAAAACTACTCAAGAGCCCTGCATTAAACCTTCCTACAGACTTCCCACCAATAAAAGAACAGGCTCACCGCTGAAAATCTCATAGGTACACGCAGTGCGACAAGAACACTGCGCGCCTGTTCAGAGCCTTGCGCTTAGCGGCGATGATACACTTGATGTGCGAGGCAGTGTCGCTCTTAGAGCTCCTGCACCTCTCTGCCTCAAACGCGGAAAAATATTGACCGTAAAATCAGTGTTTGCGCGTGTACGTGCAAATAAATTGTCTGGGAATACGATTTTTTTTCCAGGAAAGGTAAAAAAAATATATATATATATTATTTACAGTCGCCAATTTTTTATTTTTATACTATCTAAAAAATTTAAAGTAAAAAATGTGAAATTCGTTAAAATTAGCATTTTTGTGTCTTTCCTGCGCATTTCCTTAAGGGAAAAGAAAAAAAGGACTAAGTTGCGTCTGTAGTTTAATCCATTGTCTTTCATTCATCGCGTGTATTAAAATCCTACTCTTACAGATCTGATTTCCGAGGAATTCATCTACCCGGGAATTCATATTGCAGCCTTGAGAGAGCCGCTGCAACACATCCTTATGGCCAGACGTAACATTGAGGCAGGCATTTAAATGTTTTTACTTGGGATTCCGCTTAAAACTTGAAGACTTGAGGTAGTGCAAACAAGAAATTTTTTGATACGTGGTGTACGGAAGTCTACACAACAATTGTTTACTTGTCCCAAACAATGAGCTATGCTTCGTGTTCAGCTACACTTTTAGAAATTTCTGTAGATTTACGGAAATATCTACGAAGATGTAGATTAAATTTATGGAAAGGTACTCCGTAATGACGAATAACGGAAATGAGCTCTGCAAATATAAAATACGGAAGCTCTTCGTATTCTTACGGAGCCCTTAGTGTTCTTACGGCTTCGATTTTGAGACACGAACAAAGGCGATGATACCTGGAGCGTATAAAATCCCGTCTTCACAATACTACTTCGTTAAAAATAGTAGTAGGTGAGTGGCAAACCACTCATGGAATGCCAATTAAACGTTTCTTTTTTTTAAATTCCGCTACAGGACAGAACCTTCTGTATACAGAGTGAACTACGTACAAAACAAAAATAAAACTATTTTTTCGTAACCTCGTTNTACAGGACAGAACCTTCTGTATACAGAGTGAACTACGTACAAAACAAAAATAAAACTATTTTTTCGTAACCTCGTTTTATAAACCGCAAATAAAACAACATAGCTAGCGCTCTAACACGACTTGAAACTAAGAGAGGTGCGTTCGTCACTTTCGTGTAAAATCCATATTTACTAAATACAGTACTTCGTATAAAGGTGAAGTAGACGATTGGTTCGAGTTATTGAGTGTTAATTTTCCGATTCATGTTAAAATCGCACAGGCTAGAAACCTGCTGAAAAATTACAACACTGACAAAATATGTAGGAACAAAGTATGACAACACAACAAAGAAACACACTCAAACACAGCAATTTTAGCAGACACAACAGAATGNTATGTAGGAACAAAGTATGACAACACAACAAAGAAACACACTCAAACACAGCAATTTTAGCAGACACAACAGAATGAAAGCCAGGTATACCGTAGTCAAGAATATATATATATATATATATATATATGTATGTATATATATGTACAAGGCCAGAAAATTCCATGAAGAAATAAAGTCAGTGATGAGTGTCGNATATATATATATATATATATATATATATATATATATATATATGTACAAGGCCAGAAAATTCCATGAAGAAATAAAGTCAGTGATGAGTGTCGCGTCGACCTTGCAACTTATGAGCCTGAGGACCACCGCAATCACCCTGCTTAGTGAGTGAGTGGACAGATTTTGGCGGCTCTTAACATCGAGGTCTTGAGAGCCGATGAGGGTGAAGCGAGATGAGTATGGAGCAGCGCCGGAATGAAAGAGCATTGGTAACGGGAGATCCCCGAGAAAACTCGCCGACCAGAGGCATCGTCCGGCACGATGATTCCCATATGCGGGAATCCCACAATCGTGTACGTCAAGTTGCCACTCACTGGCTGTCATAGTAATGTCAAGTTATTAGAGACAGAAAGTACAAGCGGTCGCAGCAAGGCACGCCAGTTCTGTTCGCCTTCGTGGTATGCATCTTGTTGGCACACAGGAACGTGAAGTGGCGGACTTCGAGCGGTGTTTTTATAACTTCAAGTTAAATTTAGAATTACTTGATAAATGTTACATTCCGCTACTAGGGTTTATTGTTTATACTAGCCCATAGATGCCGTGGTTTTAATTTCGCATGTGGATTTCGTGCCAGACTATGCCCCTAGTTGGTGGGTTTCCTCGGGTATCTCCTGTTTCCCCCGCCCTTGCGTTGCGGCTCTTCAGACCTCGATGTTAAGAGCCGCCCAAATCTCTTCACTGGCTCACATGGCGTGTTTTCAATAAAACCTACAAAATATACTCCATTGGTAGCCAATGAAGAAAATTAAAAAAAAAGTGTTTTTTTTTAATGTTGATATTTTACTAGTAGAATAAGGATGGGTTTTCCTTTTTTTTAAAATTGCTATGTATACGCTTACTAGTAATCTGATAAGTCCCATTTCCCGCCTTTAGCTACTAGAATACGTTGCAATTGCTAATTCAGAAACTGAAAGTTAGAGATATTTTTCTATCTTTTCACGAATTTTTAACTACACGTCCTTCATACAACCAAAACCTAACGTAACTTAATTTAAAAATAATAACTGCCTAATGCCAGGAATATCCTAAGATATATTAAGTCTTCTTTCAGAGAGAATGTGTGTGTGTGTACGTGTGTGTGTTTTTTCTCTTAGCTAACGTTATCTTCGAACAGTATCGAAATATCTACACTTACACTAANGCTCACATGGCGTGTTTTCAATAAAACCTACAAAATATACTCCATTGGTAGCCAATGAAGAAAATTAAAAAAAAAAACTGTTTTTTTTTTTAATGTTGATATTTTACTAGTAGAATAAGGATGGGTTTTCCTTTTTTTTAAATTGCTATGTATACGCTTACTAGTAATCTGATAAGTCCCATTTCCCGCCTTTAGCTACTAGAATACGTTGCAATTGCTAATTCAGAAACTGAAAGTTAGAGATATTTTTCTATCTTTTCACAAATTTTTAACTACACGTCTACTTTCATACAACCAAAACCTAACGTAACTTAATTTAAAAATAATAACTGCCTAATGCCAGGAAGATCCTAAGATATATTAAGTCTTCTTTCAGAGAGAATGTGTGTGTGCGTGTGTACGTGTGTGTGTTTTTTCTCTTAGCTAACGTTATCTTCGAACAGTATCGAAATATCTACACTTACACTAANGTGTGTACGTGTGTGTGTTTTTTCTCTTAGCTAACGTTATCTTCGAACAGTATCGAAATATCTACACTTACACTAAACAAACTAATGTAAATTCAGTTTTCTTACAGAAGATCTGTTATTATTTTCGCGTGCTTGACATCTCAAAAACTAAACATGTTTATTGAATAAGTGGGCATGAAGAGCTGCCATCAAAAAGTACGTTCCCGTATGAGCCTATAAATTTCTAATAGTTGCTCATTTTCGCGAACGAAAAGTGTATCAAGACAAACATTGCTTTACCTGCTACGATAGCACTGAACTCGTAACGTGTACTTTATATTTTGCCCGTTTGCGTGAGTTTTTACTGGAGGATTGTTTCAGTTCAAATGTGTTTCTCGCGTGGCTAATCGTCCTCCGTTGTAGTGTTTGTTTTTCCCGCCTTAGGCACATAAATCGAGCTTGGCGGTCAGATGACGAGTTATGGTTTTGTCGGCGTGCGGTTAACACGAGCACAAGCCACAGTTACGTAGTTTGGCAGCGGGCAGGGAACACAGTCTGTCGGTTTCGCCCGCCGTCACGTGACTGGCCGCCGTATAAATAAACTTCAGCCTGTCCGCACCTTTTTCCCGCGTCCGTTACCGCCAGTTAAAGGAGAATTATGAATTGCTATGGCAACCAGCCACAACACCCCCTCTTTCCTTCCCGTCTCCCCTCCCCCCTTCAGCACTCCACCAACAAACAATTTAGGGTCTCTATTTCCACATAACTTTGGCGTGGACTGTAGACGAGGCACGTGTTTCAATTAAATAAAACCTGTCGATATAAATACAGCTGAACAGAACTGCGGTGTTCTGAAACTAGACCAAGTGTGGGAACAACGTCAGGTAGACATTTGTTGCAAGTGAAAGAATTTGGTTAGCATTTCACAGCGTGTTGCGTATTTGTTAGCCTATAATATCTTTATTCAAAGCAGCCGCGCAAGTTTCCCTGCCTTCTAATGTCAGACCGACTACAATATTTTATGTTACAGAACGATTCCTTTCAAATTGGTTCCTGGATTTTCCTTTTTCCTTTAAGAGTGGCCTCTAGGGAATTTTAAGCCATAAGCTTGGTACGCAGGTAGTCTCTTACGCTTGCAGCTTTGTTCCTCTAGAGTTTATGAAGGCAAACACGTCCTGCCCCAGTATATAAATGGTGTTATTAATTGTCTGCCCAAGCTTAAACTACGGCAACTGAAGACGTAAATAAATACAAAATTCCAGTGAATTGTGCCTGGAAATCGAACTGATGGAGGATCAGAAACAGTTAACATGCACCCACACACAATAACAAATTGATATAGATACATGCTGTTCACGGTAAACTGCGCACTACTGAAAACCCTGGCTGAGGTCTACTTGTATGTGCACTGTGAAATCTTCCACCGTATGTAAAATTAACATTGCCACGGGCCTTGTCACTTTATTCTTTCGTTGATCAAGCGAAAGTGGGGAATTATTAGATAAATAAATATTTTACAAATTTTTACACGTACGTGCATTAAAAAACAGCAAGCAAAAGAAATCATTTCAGTATTCAGAAATGTTTACCGAAAAGTTTTAATTCGACGTTAAGACATGCAACTACTTTCCCTCCGTCGTTACCAACTTTACTGAGCGCATTCTTGTCAGTGATCCCGTTAAAATATATACAGGTAGGGGCAGTGATATTTTCAAAGGTATATTTAAAGAGTGCTCAGTTAACTGTGAACAGCCTAGTCTATACTAACCTACCAGCTCCAGTCACACCGTGATACTGCTACCCGGAATTATATTTGCTGGGATTTGACTATTTATTTTCCTCCGCCCACAGATGCTGAGTAGTTAGAAAATGGTGCATCTAGCGCAGGGGTGGGGGTGTAGGAGCCATATGGCATCTGGCAGAGGACCAATCGTGGCAACTAGCAGTGGACCAAAGGACTGGCTACCAAGATGGCAGCCATGACCATGGCCTTGATCTTGGCCTCAAAATTTCACGTTTCCTATAAAAAAAAACACTCGAAATTCCTAAAAATTTCTCGAATTCCCCTTCAAATCTGCAAAATTTCCTGCAAAAAGTTTAATTACAATAAATTCTCATGAGTCACTCAGTCTAAAAATAGCACCACCTTGTTTAAAGAATGTTACAGTTCATGCTCTGTCATTACACCTTTCATGCTCTGTCATTCTGCCTATCATGCTCTGTCATTCCTACCTAGAATTATCTAGTTCATTGCCCTGAAATCATACTTCATCCTCTGTCCTTCCACCTTTCATGCTCTGTCATTGTGCCTATCATCCTCTGCAATTATACCCAAGAATGTTATAATTCTTTGCCATGTCATGATACTTCATGCTCTGGCATTCCACCTTTCATGCTCTGTCATTCTGCCTAACATGCTCTGTCATTCCACATCGACATCTTGTTTCTAGAAGTGACATGGGTACCAGTATAGGTTTAAATGATAAACACATAAAATGTATATATAAATCAATATTTTCCCAAATGTTATAGGCATAGGTATGTCTACACGTGAGGTATGAGTTCTTTATGTTAACTCCTGCAGCAGACATGTTGGTTAGACACTGAAAATAACTTTTTTATTGTTTATTATCAACACAACCTGTGCTAAGAACTTTTTATAATTATTAATTAGAAACAGCATATATGTGGGTATTCAAGAGTTAATGAAATATATAATAAGTGTGATCAATCCTGACTTACTTCTCTCAACTACCTTGCTAGTGCATATTACGTAGGTGGTTTACAATGTTGTTGACATGAAAACCAAAAAACCTGGAAAAAAAAATTAAATAAGAACAAAAAACACACAGAAAGACGACGGCCAAAGAAGAAGAGTAAAGTAGAAGTATATAGAAAAAAGGTAAGTTGGGGATACCGCATAAATAAATACGAAAAGCAAGTATGATAATACCACCAGTAACTCCAATGNGAAAAAAGGTAAGTTGGGGATACCGCATAAATAAATACGAAAAGCAAGTATGATAATACCACCAGTAACTCCAATGCATATGTGACTGACAAAAATACAATTTCATATTCACAACTCAGGATAAGTGTTTAATAGGGTGGTCCACGTTTGAATGAAGAAAAAAAAGGAAGTTGACCTAGAGGTCACGCCACCCTCTCATTTTGTTACACATATATTTATCATCATATGTGCAAAATTTCAAATAGTTATANCCTAGAGGTCACGCCACCCTCTCATTTTGTTACACATATATTTATCATCATATGTGCAAAATTTCAAATAGTTATATCTACTAGAAGGGGATGTTCATTGTATCGGAAATATAAAAATTAATTGTGAAACTACTAATTTTAGTAGGAAGTAGGGAGTTAAGAAAAATATAGATAGATGTGGAATAATATGGTTTATTACAATAAAAATACTTAAAATAACCAAAAATACAACTTTTACATAGAACACGTTGTTTCTTTATTTGCGATCACATTTAGTAGTGACTTTTTGGTCGTTTCAGAGGACACTTTTTTCCTGTTCTGTTCGACAACATGAAGTATAATTTGCTTTTGGTCTTCATCTCTTGTAAGTAACTTATTATAATCTTCGAATAATTTATTACCCCTTTCGGATGTATCGTTAACGACACGTAAGTTTTTTAACACGTGCTTTGCCTTGAAGATAATAAAAATTTTCATTCAAAGTTTCCGGATTTAACTGCAAGAATGAGTATTTTATGTTAAGAATAGAGAGTGTTTGCGATGTCCTTTTTGATACAAAGACTCCCAATGTGGTCTCATTTGTTAAAATTGCAGGGTTATCTCTGACCAAGCGAGAGCCAGTTTCAACTTTCATTCGCTCAACAATGGCTGCTTTCTCAATACCTTTTCGGAAAATAAGGCAAGACCTACGAGCTCGTCGGACAAGTACCATAGGTGACGTTCTAAGACACCCCTTGCAGCTTTTCCAATTTCCGGATCGATGGCTTTGTATGCTTTGAAATTTTTCTACAGTTGTAGATTTGTAGATCATTACCTGGTGCTTCGGCTGCCAAAGGAGCTTCAACCCATGCTTTGGTATACAGCAGCGCACCAAAATTGACAAACCGAGAAAGCTCTTTCTCTTCCCTTTTGGTCAGCTTAAACAAGTTCTGATCTCTAAACAAAAAGATTTTAATTGTATACAACAGTTTTGTCATCCAACGCGCATGATGTATTGGCCCAGGAGATCACCAATGAATCTTCTCAGGTGTTTTGTTTAGAACGATCATCGTGAGTTCGATAAGCTCGAGGTAGTCATCTCGGATTTGTTTTTCTCCAGCCACAGCTTTGCAAGTACCTCTAGGGTACTCTGAGCGAATAGCTCTGTATTTGGACTTAAATAAAGCCATTTGTAGTGTTCACGCGAATAGTTCTGCCAAACTTCTCTAAACCTTTTAAACAAAGGAATCTACGGAGAGCTTGATGGGCCAAAACACAACTTAAATACCTTAGCAAGTATTATTTCCAGCACGTGATGGCGACAGGCAAGCCATAGCAGATTCCGACCTATGATTGCTTCCAGGAGAGCACATGCTCCTTTTTGGGGTCCGGTATTAGCGGAAGTTGTATCGAAACTCATAGCCTGGACTTGCTCTTTAACATTCCATTGCTCTAACAAGTTTGAGACAGCATGAGCTGTGTTTTCACCCGTTCCTGCTGTAAGTTTAGGTACGCTTAGCAATTTTTCGCAATCATTTCCAGAGCCAAACACCGGAAGGCGATCAACTTTCTTATTCTCCAATATGTCAGGGAATATTTTGCCGTCCCAATGTACTACAAGCGGATAATTCTGCGCAAAGGATTCTTTGATGTAGGCATTAAATTATGTCCTGGATTTCTTTCTTGCTCGTCGAATAGTGCTTCGTGANCGAAACTCATAGCCTGGACTTGCTCTTTAACATTCCATTGCTCTAACAAGTTTGAGACAGCATGAGCTGTGTTTTTTCACCCGTTCCTGCTGTAAGTTTAGGTACGCTTAGCAATTTTTCGCAATCATTTCCAGAGCCAAACACCGGAAGGCGATCAACTTTCTTATTCTCCAATATGTCAGGGAGTATTTTGCCGTCCCAATGTACTACAAGCGGATAATTCGGCGCAAAGGATTCTTTGATGTAGGCATTAAATTATGTCCTGGCTTTCTTTCTTGCTCGTCGAATAGTGCTTCGTGAAATCGGTAGAGAAGCTGGGTCTTGACAAAGTGCGGCAGCTAATGGAATTATTAATCGCATTGCCTCTCGATCGGTTATTTTGTTGCGATCTAGAGCGCTAGTAACATGTGGTGTAAAATATTTCGCTAGTCGAACGCAAACTGTCCACAGCCTTATTTGGAACAGACACATTATGTTTTACTTCCTCGCAATCCTCGTGTGCATCACTGGAAGAGCTAGTAAAGCTGGAATCAAGCAGTTGTTGGCTTGAAACTGCCGAAGTGGAGGCAACATATTCAGCAGCAGCCTTTTGTCTCAGTTGCTAGACTCGTCGTTTGCGTTTTTGGACGCGTTCTATTTGTTTCTCCAATTTCTTATCTAGCGAAGTCATAATCATCTTGCGCTCGCCTCTTTGGTCGACAAGAAAGTCCCTATATTCTTCAATCTTTATTAAGCTAGAGGCATCTGAGTGGGAAATATCAAATATGTCATCTAGTTATTTAATAAACAACATTTATCAGTCTTTCTGGGCTTGAGAAGCTCTTGTTTTATTTTTATTTAAAAGCAGTCACGTTTTATGAATTTTCTCCAATTTTTCTATGCAGGGTTTCGGTTGTTTAGTCGGTATACCAGACTTTTGCCAAATCTCAAGTAATTCTTCTACAAGAAAATGTGCAGAATCTCTCACGTCTTTTTTCTCTTTTAAAAACTTGTGATACCGCTGTAGTACTTGTCTTAGCGTCGGAAGCTGATTCAGCCGAGATAACGACTCCAGTTCCCGAAAACCGATCAAAAAAATTTAATTTTTATATCTTGAAGAGGATGCCATTTTTAAGCACCGGTACACTATTTCACTGAACTTTTGACGTCTTAAAGTCACTTCTGTCTTATAAGAATCTGTTAAACTTTATTTTACAGTACTTAAGTTCACTTTACATGTAAACATAGCCTGTAACAAAGAACGGAAATGTTAGCGTTTTAAAAATAAAAAAAACGCATAAGTTGACACTTAGTCTTGCACTAAACCTAGAAATTTGAAATTTTACATCTGTAATACAAAGGATAGAGGTAACAAAATTAGGGGGTGGCCCAATCGAAAATAGAAAAAAAAACATTTGGACAACCCTAGTGTTGAAATCTCCCAGGAAATAGCTATAAACCCAGGTAGGAGGCTCATCATAGATGACAAATCCTTGTATATGAGAAAAATTGTGAAAGTGGTCACATCAGATAAAACTAAAACAATGCTCTAGGATATATTGGCAACACACCTGGCAAGATGATACCTTGCATGGGCTACAGTGTGCCACCAAATATCAGCAACAAACCTGACAAGACGATGCCTTGCTCCAACTACAGTGTACTGCTGGAAAAAAAAAACTTAAAAGTAATAACATTCAAATATTATAATTTTATACATTTCGATAAATTGCGAGAAAAAAAAAGATGCGGGAATGGAATAACCTCTGCTTCAACATGACTGGGGAAAGGTATTTGCATTTCATGATGTTTCAAAAATGTAATTATTAAATTACTCTTCATAGCTATAGGATAGAGTACGTACACAGTCATCCATTTATTTATTTTATCTTCTATCCAGGACAATGCTGGATTATCACTGCACTAAGTTTATAACTGATGATGGTGTTATCTGATAGCATTTACATGAACTCTTATTTGTGATTGTTTCAACAATACATACCTGTAATCATTAAATATTAACTTATTTTTGATGGTAGATTTCTTGATGCCTTTAGCCTTTTGATAGTTTTGCTGATGCATTTGTAGCTAACCAATTTCATCCCCACCACACTCATCCTGAAATTTGCCAACCACTTTCTTGTTAGTGGGTGAGGAGCATGGGTGAGTGAAGGGATAATCACACATGTCAAATTCTATCTTTAATGCTGAGCCTGAGGCTAAATCCTGGTAAAAGTATATAGTCTCGATTTCAAAAACAAAGCTGTCGGTATCCATATGTGCCAACTGAATAAGTTCATTATATTTCCTATTCGTGACATTGTAGTAAAAGCGATCCCTCGAGGTATTTGATAAGTCTAGTACTGCAAATCCTGCATAGACGGGCTTGTCGAACTAAATACTTTCTTTGTTAATTTTCACCAATGATTGATTTTCATCATAAATTATCATGCAAATAAATAATGGTTTTGAAGTCATTTTTTTAATTCTCTTTTCCACACATATCAATTCCATGTTTTGCCTCTTCCTTTTATTTCCATCAGCTTATCAAATATTGCATTGTTGTCAAGATTGAAGAAATCATTCTCAAAGTAATTAGCAGCAGCTTGGCACTTTTCAGTATTCATATCAATGTTAAGTTTCATCTATGCATTTAGATTGTATTGCAAAGCTCGAAGAATCCTCTTTATTTATAGGCTGTGCTCAGCTGATTGTTTCAAANCTATGCATTTAGATTGTATTGCAAAGCTCGAAGAATCCTCTTTATTTATAGGCTGTGCTCAGCTGATTGTTTCAAATTTACAAAGTGCACTATATAATTATTCTTATCTGCCAGAGACGTCATTAATTTGCTCTGCTTGGTTTCAAGGGAACACTTATTGAAGGTGAGAAAAAGTAAATCTTTATATTCTTTGTATAGACTGGCGGAGTACTGTACATCCACCTCCATTATGCAGCCTACATCGCTATTGTCCGGTACAGCCATCAAATCAAGGTTAGTGCTCACCTATTTACAACCAGAATATGCTGTGCTTACCTATTAAAATCCAGAATATGGAAGGTGTAATGACATCGTTCAACTATACAGTGTGTTGACATCTACACACTGGAGGTATGTTGACAGTTTCTCTGCATAATATGTGGTATAAGTGGTAGAAGCATGTCTGTTATTCGCTGTACAATGACATTTAATACACTGGGCTACACCGCCCCAGATGTCAGCCTCAATTAATGGGTACATGTCATAGTTGGTAAGCAGTTATAATTCCACCATTGTCTTTTTCAAAGTTGCATCAAAGGATAATCCAGGGGCACTTCCATAATTAACACAGTCCAAGTCACATGTGGTCAGACATAGCCCCCTGAAATTTTCAAAAACGTCAGTGAGAAGCAAGGTGTCCGTCTTCAGGTAGATGTNCATGTGGTCAGACATAGCCCCCTGAAATTTTCAAAAACGTCAGTGAGAAGCAAGGTGTCCGTCTTCAGGTAGATGGAATATTCTCCCAGTGCGCAACTTCCAAATTTCCTTCATAATTTTTTTGCATGAGCATATTCCTCGTCACTAATNTGGAATATTCTCCCAGTGCGCAACTTCCAAATTTCCTTCATAATTTTTTTGCATGAGCATATTCCTCGTCACTAATATGACTGTTGGTGATTCGGTTGTGGAAATCATCCTTTGCAGGCAGCAGCATCTCTTCTAACTTCTCCCACGAGTCAATGTAGTCGTAAAGAAAGATACCCTTTCTTACAACTAGCTCCATTTCTTCAGTGCTGAAAAATGTATTCGTAGTTTTAAATTTGGAGGCAGGCAGGTTCTGTGCGAGAGTAGTGAGACTGGCAGACATTAATCTGTACATATATATANAGTTTTAAATTTGGAGGCAGGCAGGTTCTGTGCGAGAGTAGTGAGACTGGCAGACATTAATCTGTACATATATATTAATCGAATACTGAATTTGTCCCGCAATCGACATACTGAATGTTATTAATTATTTTTCTGAATTTGGGATGATGAAAATATATTTGTTGTCACATGTGAGTTCTTTTACGATGAAATGGTCATCATAGCCAAGATTATGAAACATTACTAGTAATTTTTTATGGTGACGACGAGGCATATTGAATTCATGGCAGGCAGGCCCAATATAGTTGCCAGTAAGGTGGTCATGGTCGTGGACTTTTGGGTTCTTCCTCGTGAAGGATGCGGAGCAGTAGCAGCAAGTGTTGGCCAGGTGACATGCAGGCAGACGTTTCATTAGGTGTCAACGGTCTCAGTGGTTCTGATGCACTACATATCTCCTGGACGTCTTCAATGATTATCACAATGTCGGACTTGAAGTTTTTTTGCNATGCACTACATATCTCCTGGACGTCTTCAATGATTATCACAATGTCGGACTTGAAGTTTTTTTTCATCATTTTCCCCTTTGTATATAATGGGCTTTGCTTTCAAACCTGATTTTTTGATGCTGGTATACCATTGCGATGGCCTACGCACATCAAAACTACGCGTAAGTTCACCTCGCCTTGGGTTACTGCTTCTACATGAGGGCCATGGACATGGCTTACCTTTGGTGCGACGGGACCCGTTCTACTAACCTCCTCGCTGCTGTGGCCGGCGTGACTGCTGGACGGCAAATGGCGCGTGGTGCGCTAGTGTGCCGCTTCGAAACCTCGCCTGCTGCCCTTTTCCACCCCTGCGCGACCGCATTACAATGTGACGACGGCCAGTCTTGACGTCAGCAGGAGGCGCTTCCGCTTCGGGATAGTCGGAAAATATTCCAGAAAACCACGAAATATTTGTATATAAGGCTGGTGTTTTCCCCTGCTCGGGAGACAGGCCAGGGACTTTATTGGGGAAGGAACTGCAGGTCATTGATTTTTAAAAAAGGGAGGGGAAGAGTTGATCTGAAATTTATAAAATATATGTAGTCTTTGTATTTTGATCATTTTATAAACAACTATATATAAATATATATAAATTGAAAAGTCTTTCTGGGAAAACTAAAAGTCATGGGATTTTAGTAAACTTTTAAATAGATTTTGTAATTCCCTTATTGGGAAGAATTGATATTTTTGTATTGTAGAAAGACGGAAAAATATATTTCATGTGAAGACGAAATCTTTGTGTAAACCCAAACACTAACATCTTCCAAGATGAAACAGAGACGGAGGCCTGTTTGCATGTGTCGGCAGAAACCGTCACAACATTATTGTCTACACAGATGTAAATTCCATAACTGTATGACTCATGTTTCTGGTAGGCCATTGTGTATGATTACGTGGGGTCAGGTTCACATGACGTAATAGGCTTCAGCATGGCTTCAAAATCTGCATATATTACTATTGGAAGCTTAGTTATATTTTGATCATTCTTAAATTTCATAACTAGAGGCATGTTGTTCGATGGTGTCTGTGGCATCTCTATTCTCACAGGAACATGAGGCTTACAATGTGTCAAGTGCTGCTCAAGAGTTTCCTCTCCAGGAGGCCAGTAATACGCGGAATACTATGATAGTATGTGAAGAACCTTGTGATTCTATACTAACATTATAAATGCGAAAATGTGTTCGTTTGTTTGATGACCTTCTTTCACATCGCAACGGAGCAACGGATCGACGTTATTTTTTGCACAGAGATATTTGGAGGGCGGGTAAGTTACATAGGCTACTTTTTATCCCGAGAAAATATCTCATTCCCTCGGGGAAGTTCGTATTGGAAAATGAAANATGTGTCAAGTGCTGCTCAAGAGTTTCCTCTCCAGGAGGCCAGTAATACGCGGAATACTATGATAGTATGTGAAGCACCTTTTGATTCTATACTAACATTATAAATGCGAAAATGTGTTCGTTTGTTTGATGACCTTCTTTCACATCGCAACGGAGCAACGGATCAACGTTATTTTTTGCACAGAGATATTTGGAGGGCCGGTAAGTTACATAGGCTACTTTTTATCCCGAGAAAATATCTCATTCCCTCGGGGAAGTTCGTATTGGAAAATGAAANGGTAAGTTACATAGGCTACTTTTTATCCCGAGAAAATATCTCATTCCCTCGGGGAAGTTCGTATTGGAAAATGAAAAAATACACATACGGAATAACAACACAAAGTCAACAATGCAACGTCGCAACCGAACAATAGGTCGACGTAATTTCTTGCACAGAAATAGTTGGAGGGCTGAAAGGTGATATTGGCTACTTTTTGTCGCGAGAAAATATCTCAAAAAATTTACTCAATATGTAAATTCCTTTAATCATTCTATGTTAAACGACATACCAATTGTAGTTTTAAAAATTGACAATAGATGACGTTTAAATAGTTTCAATTGACTGCACTTGCTTTTGGTTTCCTTTGATTCGCTTTTCGTTTTGGTTTTGTTGTTTAGGAATATTCGAATATTGTTCAATTTGTTAGACTGGTTTGACCTTTGGTACTGATTTGCACTTTGAATTGGATTTTTTGGTTTGGCATTTGTTTTTGTTTACTTTTTCGACTATTTTTTTTNTGGTACTGATTTGCACTTTGAATTGGATTTTTTGGTTTGGCATTTGTTTTTGTTTACTTTTTCGACTATTTTTTTTGTTGTTTAGTTTTTCATAGTCTGTTAAATAAATAATGCCTCGCAAACGAGAATCAAGTCTTTCAAGAGNTTTTTTTTGTTGTTTAGTTTTTCATAGTCTGTTAAATAAATAATGCCTCGCAAACGAGAATCAAGTCTTTCAAGAGCATCGTCTCAAGCACAAGCGAAAAGATTTGCTCGATCGCAAGAGTTTTCAGAAGATGCCGAACTGAGAAGACAAGAGCAAGCACAGCGACAAGGTGCTTTGAGAGCCGCTGAATCGCCTACTCAGATTCAGGAAAGGCTCGAAGAACAGGCCGCACGCCAGGAACATCTCAGGATATTAGAGACTCCTGCCAATACTCAACTCCATCGAGATGAACAGGCAGAGCGTCAAGCCACTTTGAGAGCATCAGAAATGAGTGAACAAACTAAGCTGCTTTTAGATGAACAGGTTGAGCGTCAAGCCCTATTAAGAGCCTCCGAAACGCCTGTTCAGACCCAACTACGACTGGAAGAACGAGCAGAACAACAGGCTGCTTTAAGGGCATCCGAAACACCTGAACAGTCACAGGCGAGAAGAATAGCAAACGCGGAAATCCAAGCGGAATTTCGATGAGCTTTTCAAAGAAACACTTGGTCTGTATTTAATGACGTGGCATTTCATTGCGATCCCTTAATTGATTATAAGAATCACAGGCTTATTGTTATGGGACTCATGTACAAGTCGTGCCGGTTTTGTAGCGCTTTGAAATGGAAAGATGAGACCGCAGGGATGTGCTGTTCGAGCGGGAAAGTTTCCCTTCCTTTACTTGGTGAGCCAGAAGAGCCTCTGAAAACTCTCTTTTTGTATGGCGTTAATGAATCACGGCGTTTTAAAAATATAATCAGAAAGTACAACTCATGTTTCCAAATTACATCTTTTGGAGTTGACAGAGAGATAATAATACCTGGATTTTCGCCAACGTTTACTGTTAAAGGGCAAGTTTATCATAGAATAGGTGCGCTTTTTTCAGCTGTCAGTGAACAGCATAAATTCTTGCAGGTATATTTCATTTGTAACGAAGAAATTTAAACAAACCACCGCTGCCAATTTATTCAAGGAGTTGAAAGAAACACGGTGTTGAAAATTCAAAGACTGTTGCATGAACACATCTTGATAAACACATTTAAAACCGCTTTAGAGAACCTGCCTCAAGACGATTTTAAGGTAGTATTCATGCTGGTCGGACTCCGCGTGGAGAGCATGAGAGGCGCTACAATGCAACTTTAATTAATGAAATCGCTGCAGTGGTGAGCGGCGACCAGTTCTCAACACGAGACATTGTCCTGCGAGCACATGACAATACGTTGACACGGGTAGCCGACGCTCATAAGTTTTATGAGGCCCTGCAATATCCGTTGATTTATAGCAAGGGACAGTTCCACTCATTAATCCTTTAACAAAACAGTATGTTCAGAACAAAAGAGTTTCGTGTAGAGATTTTTATGCGTATCAAATGATGTTGCGAGAGAATGATTTCAACCTCTTCGCGCGGCGCAGACAACTTTTCCATCAATTTCTTTGTGTCATTAATGGGGGATTTTAGTAATTTGGTGCAGAGGGATACGGAACTAATTGCTAGCGTTTACCCAGATCTGCAAAGAAATATAAATTACGACCGGTGGCTATGTAGAAGAGCGATTCTAGCACCAAAAAATGACAATTGTTAATCAAATTAATACATATATATTTACATGTACGCAGCAACAATTATTTCAAAAGCTTAAAAAAACAAGTTGTATATTTTTAAAAAAAATTGCATTCTAGATAAGATAAGTTGGAAAAATGATAGTTTGCACAATGCTATCAATATATTTTAATCACACACAGAAAAACTTCACAGGAACAACTATAGTAATTACTAATACGAAGTGGACATCTATTGAAAATGTTAATTATTTTCCGTTCCCAGATATTAATGCCATAGTATCTTTTATTCAACATGCAAGCACATTTTTCACCCTAGCATGAAAAATTTCACACACATGTAAACAAGTGTCAAAGGTGGGTGTTTTTTTTTCTTCAGTTAATTGGGCCTCGTTGAGCGATGGTAATTAATTCAAAGTAAGCACAAGTGGTTTAATATTGTTTCATATTTATTCTAAATGCTCGCAACAGTCGTAAAGAAAGTTGAGGGATGGATAAATGATACCCTACGCATATATAGAAAAGCTAGTGGTAACTTTCAATAGGATACGAGCCAGGTACTGTGACGGTAATATAAAGCATGCATCACTCACCGTGACAATTTTTTTTCCCCGTTCACTGACAACTAATTACGAATATACTATTTCCAACATGATACATCTTGCTGACATTAGGCTGAGAAGAAAAGATAGTTTTTTATTAAAGTGCTCGTAAGCTTTGGTAAGCAATTAATACATTAAGACGGTAAGATACATAGTTTATCTACACGAAAAAAAAATGCTCTCGCATTGAAAACATATTGTCAAAAATGCTCACAAGTGTTGTAGCTCTGTAATAAATTAAAAAATAAAAGTAATAATAGTAGTAGTATCTGTTTACTGATGCTGATAATAATTTTCTTTTCAATGCACGCAGGTCCTACAGTATCTCACCGCTGCCCGTCTAGGATAATTTATGAAATGCACAAGAACAAGTTTTAATTTACTGTTGTCAAAGTACTCATCCTTTACAATGACAATAAATTAGGATGTGCGTATGAATAATATATTATGAAGTGCATGCTTACTCAGCACTGGAAACATAATTTATTCAAAAATTGCGTACAAGTATTGTACAGCTGTAATAAATGTTTGAAACTTTTATTTTTACGTACTATTAAACATTAACACTTTTTAACATACCTGAGCGAGTTTTAACTCGAAGCTGAAATGGACGGGAGTAATTCACGAAAACATAGCGACGACTAGGCTGTGAAATGTTGACAACGATAAGGAATCTTGATGATCAGACGTCAAGCGCAGATGTCAAAGTGGGCATAGGCAGCCAGCGTCATCGTTTTACACGTTGGGTGAGAACTGAAACGCCTAGTTTGGTGTCTGAAGAATGCGGCGCGATGGGTGTGGCCAGGCGCGGTATTATTTTTTATAATGGTCAGTGCTCTCTCACCAAATATGGTTGTGCTAGAAAGTGCAGAGCTNGTGTGGCCAGGCGCGGTATTATTTTTTATAATGGTCAGTGCTCTCTCACCAAATATGGTTGTACTAGAAAGTACAGAGCTTGCATTGGCCGGCAATGCTCGTCCTCAGCTCTCCTGCCTTCAGTTGCGTTTAACCCGGGTGTGGGAAAACACGCATGAGGCTCCATTGTCCGCTTGAACATAACGGAACTTACAGCTGGAGAAGTCCACATTTCGGACTAAACAATATGTCTGGAAATCGATTAGTGCCAGAGACCAGGAACTGTCTAATATAAGTGCAGGGAAATGCATGGAGCGAAGCTCCGAACTCTTGTCCGACATGACCAGAGTCACAGGCATGACTGACACGATGATAATATGTGCACACCTTTAAAAGAAATAACATCATTCGCTTAAGAATCGAATGCACAAGTGTCACAATTTAACTCGCTTGGCAGCTGCTTGGCATTGTAATTATATCTCAGTTTCACACTGTGCAAATACTCAGAGCCTTTAAACTTGTCGAGCATTATACGAAGAAAGAAAAATACGCGTGGCTTGTTTAAAATTTCCTATGCAGGGGCTTTTGTAGGATTTTTCTTTGGGTAACGCCAAGAAAACAGAAGCTTCACAGTCGGTGACACAAAGCTACATCCTGTTCACGGTAAAGTGAGCTCTTTTTGAATCAGACAACCATGAATACATTTGATTGTGACCTCTGACTTTGGTTTTTGAGTATGGTGAAATGTATACACAGTTTTTATAACTCACATGGCAGTGTTTATATTAACAAGTGACGAAAAGATATAAATTGGCTGAACGAAAAAAAGTAACCAGGGCTTCAAAAGTGCTGACTTTACTGTGACTAGCCTATAGAAGCTAAGTTCCTTATGCAAGAATAATAGCAGTAGTGCTTGAACAGAAAGGAGGAGAAGCCAGCCACCTTACCCCCTTCTGGATGGGTTTCAACAACTTTGCATTTCTGTGTACACTCCCAACCGGGGAAAGAAAATTTCCTCTCTTTGAATATATAATTTTATATCCTAAAATTAGATTTCCGAACATTTCCTTATATTTCCTGCACGGCGGTCTATTTTGCAGTCTGTGGAAACTGTAGCGAGTTGCTAGTAGCACTGTCGTCAGTTTCATGATTCATAATCTATCGCTTTTATCAGTGAATAGTGCAACCAAAAATTAACATACGTTTTGTCAACATTTTTCCTGGTATNATGTCCCTACGTTTTGTCAACATTTTTCCTGGTATGTCTGCATTTAAGTAAAACTTACAATCCTTTACATATTATATTAAAACATTTTCCAATGCATCATTTAGAAAAACTATACCTGAGTTGATTTATAATTGTATATTGCTATTGTTGTATCCATAATACGATTTTACAGCTGATTTGGGAAACAATTAATACAATAGTTGTGTGTCGATTTAAATCTTTATTTTTACCATAGTTTTTTTTTCCATGTCAGAGTTTTAGTTCAGAAGACAGAAGCATAATTTTCATTTTTCTACCTATTTCTTAACGCTCCNTTGTGTCGATTTAAATCTTTATTTTTACCATAGTTTTTTTTCCATGTCAGAGTTTTAGTTCAGAAGACAGAAGCATAATTTTCATTTTTCTACCTATTTCTTAACGCTCCGTGAGTCCGTCAATTTTGTGACTGGATTGACGTTTTTTTTTTAGTCCTGAAGAAGCACACCAAAACATGTTATGTATGCATTGCGACATCCTGAGCTACATACATTTTACAATCTCTGTTAATATTCTATACCATCTGCTTTTTTCGTCATTGTCTAAATTATTTTCTGTCCCCATTTTTTTCAGGGTTGGCTAGGAAAATGTCGACCCTCCCCTGAAATACATCCTTGTTCGTTTGAATGGAAGGTAGTATTTCTTAATACATTTTGTTCAAATAATTGTTTTGACTAGTTAGAACCACATGCTTATTGATTTTTTTTACTAGACACATATGACTTTATACTTTCCGGAATATTTTCGAATATTATTATTTTACTTTTTAGTTTCATTTTCAAATACACATAAACTGTGCAAGTTTCAGAATAGTTCAATGTGCTTATATGTATTTCTTTTGTGACACAGGGATTTTTTTTAAACAATAAAACATTTTCGTTTTTATAAATATTTGTTTAACTGTAAATTACATTATTACAGCAAGACACTTCTTCCTTCAGCTTCCCTCCATGCACACATTTTTGTTGACAGTGTCGGAGCTTCTGGTCCAGCAGCAACATACTGGATCGCATTCATTTGCGTGTTGGCTAAGAGAATAACCAATTCTTGATTGGAATTAATAATTACAAAAATGACGTGCTTATAATCCTCTGCGAAACCTAACAGCATGGGCAATGGGATACATACTTTGAATTTTCCACTTTCATAAACTGGTAGTTTATAGTCTGCTTCGACTCCCCAGCCAGCCATTTTCGCTGCAGGTTGCGTGTAATGCTGGATTTACAATACCACGACGAACATGCTCCGACAATCGGACACGACATGTCCATCCGACAATATCCGCAACCAATATGTGTTCAGTGTTTACAATACTCCGACAGTTTCCACCCGACAAGCGTATCGCAGCTGTCAGCAAATCTTAAAATGGCCAGTAATGTGCTATACTTTCTCGTTGGAATGCGTAGAAATCAAAATATTTTGTACACTATTTTGTTGTGAAAACAGCCGAAAGCTATCAAAATATATTATTCTCCATCATTATTTATTTCCGTTACATCAACAACCAGGCATTTTTCTTCTACACGATCAGTATATCCTGTAACATATTTTTAGAGTAACATTTCCCACAGCAGTGACATCTGCACGACATTTTGTTTTGTAAGGTTGTGTTTATGTTATTATTTTATACTGCCCAGCGAGCTCGACTACGACAAAAATAGAAATAGAATCTACTTTTGTAGACCTGTCGGAGCCGTGATTTTGTCGGGGTGACATTGCTTCTGATTGGCTGTTGAAATATTTACGTCGGTGTCGGGGCTGTGGTGTCGGACGGTCGTGACATTGTAAATCCTGCATAAGAGACAGGTAAGTTAGTTCCTTATAGTAGCCGTAATTCCAACATCCCTTGTCGAATACACTTCAACACCTCCCAATTCATAAGAAAATCTGTTAAGCATGTGCAGTATAACATTTCTGATTATTTGGGTTGCTACATGCACTTAACCCACTTCCTAGTAATCTTTCCCATCAACGTCAAATTTGAATTACACAGTATTGTATAAATGTCCTGGTTTTGCACTGCGATTGGAACATCTAATGGCAATGCATACGGTCCTGGTAGATACGCTGAATATGAGTGAAATTCCATTTTTGTAACAAAATCTTTATAGCTTATGGGTCCATTTTTACAGTTTTTGAACCCCGACTTTTGAGGAGGTGTACATTTTAGCGTGTTAGCAAACTGACTGTTCGCAGNTGATTGGAACATCTAATGGCAATGCATACGGTCCTGGTAGATACGGTGAATATGAGTGAAATTCCATTTTTGTAACAAAATATTTATAGCTTATGGGTCCATTTTTACAGTTTTTGAACCCCGACTTTTGAGGAGGTGTACATTTTAGCAAACTGACTGTTCGCAGCATACTGCAATTTGACTTGTTACCTTACCAGTTTTTATAATATTTTTCCTCTTAAAATTTAGTCCAGCCTTTCTTCAAATGTAAACNAAACTGACTGTTCGCAGCATACTGACATTTGACTTGTTACCTTACCAGTTTTTATAATATTTTTCCTCTTAAAATTTAGTCCAGCCTTTCTTCAAATGTAAACGTAAATTTATTTCTTCGTCAAGGAAATTAATCAACCTGTCTTCTTGGTCGACTACTCGAACAACCATTCTTGCACTCTCTTATCTGTAACTGGAGCATAAATGAGTGTTTTAGGCACCTTGACGAGCTTGAATCCTGGAGGTACAAGAACGGAAAACTCATATGGTGTTTGGCTTGGCTGACCACTCAGGCATGAACTGCTAACCAGATTGCAGCAAAATATTTACCGGCAGGGATGATTCATATATTTTACTTGCCTCGTACATACTATGCTCGAAACCTAGCATGGAAGCTAGTGTATCGTGTTTTGTTAAATCAATGTTTGCACTGCAAAATATTTCACTCTTCAAAGTATTGGGGTTGCCTCGAAGAAGCAATATTACATCAGGACGTACCGAGCATTTCAGGAATGTAGCAGTCTTCTATCTCGTAGGAGCCGATTGGTAAACACACATCGCCTGAGGCTCCATTGTCCGCTTGAACATAACGGAACTTACAGCTGGAGAAGTCCACATTTCGGATTAAACAATATGTCTGGAAATCGATTAGTGCCAGAGACCAAGAACCGTCTAATTTAAGTACAGGGAAATGCATGGAACGAAGCTCCGAACTCTTGCCCGACATGACTGACACGATGATAATATGTGCACACCTTTAAAAGAAATCACATCATTCGCTTAAGAATCGAATGCACAAGTGTCACAATTGAACTCGCTTGGTAGCTGCTTGGCATTGTAATTATATCTCAGTTTCACACTGTGCAAATACTCTCTCTACTCAAGCGATAGACATATGTTTCCAAAGCTATCGAAATACTCCCCTCTGTTTCCAATTTTTGGTATGCAACCCAATGCGTGCCTGCACCTCTGATATTATCTCAATTTACGACTGTCGACTAATTTTGTCTACGTTTCCGTGGCAGTCATCACGCATGTACATGAAGAGGAAATTATGCATTCTTAACTTGCATGCAGATTTTTTAATGTCTGTGTTCGTAAGGGGGCGTTTAGGTAATGACTTCAAGATCGCCTTTTGTCCCTTTTGCTCGACTCTTCGTTTTCTTGCTTTGGCCTCCACCCACTATCGGATATGGTCTAAAGTACAAATATTTGCAATTTCTTTTTACCGATTGCGAGCGACTCCAGTTTTTGGTTGTGTTGAACTGCTTCGCCCGATTGCTTACCTTGTTCGTTAGCACTGTTTACTGCCCTGGCTATACTTCTAGCACCTCCCTTATGACCTCCAAGAGCACCCAGTGCGGGCAGAACGAAAGGTAGAAAACATCCTTTTTTCTTCCTTTCATTGCATTCTTTTCTCCAGGTTCTCATTTTATTTTTCTTCTGGTTGAATTGCATGCCTATACCTCACTTAACTTTGGTTTTCATTATTTTGGAAACACCCCAAGCAGCTAGACGTTCACCAAACTTGAACTAAGGTTATTTTTAATTTTTTTTAATCTTTGTCGCCGAGAACAGTGTCGGCAGTATGTATGTCGTTAAAGTTGTTACTGCTCGCATAAACAATATCGCGGTCCTTACTCGCCTCGTCCAAATGGTTAATACCTCAGTCACACCGTGCAAGCTTTTTGACAAGCTTCGTTCCCAGCCCGCAGTATTCGTAACTGGGAATATGCAGCTTGAATGGACACTTGTTAATAAGTGAATTCACAAGTTCACGTCCACTTTTAGTCTTGCACCTACGAGGCATTGCAACAGACTGACCACCAACACACTATACAGATCCTTTATACATTTTTGGAGAGTGTCTGACCACATCCCTAGCCTTTGTGATGGCTTCTTACTTCCCATGAATTTAATATGGTCACTGTATAAGTACCAACACGTTTGCATAATTGCTATATCAGTCGTATGTATATTGTCAAGCAGGACACTAGTCTCCCAGTGCATATCATCGCTGAGGATGAAGCTTCTTCCCACGAATCACATCATGGTCCTCTGATGACAAATACCACAAGGTGTCTTATTTGTGGACCATCTAATTGTGGCAAAACATGTGTGCTTCTGAGTTTACTGGAAGAGTCTAATGGTCTTCGGTTCGAGAATGTGTACCTATACTCGAAATCGATTCAACAAACAAAGTACGTGCGACTTGCTTGAATTATAGAAGCTGTGGATGGTCTAGAGTATTTTCCATGCAGTGATAATGAGGATGTGATTCCTCCCAATAAGGCGAAACCACACTCCGTGTTTGTTTTCGATGATGTGGCATGTGAGAAGCAGGCCTTTATGCAGGAATATTTTCGTATGGGCAGGCATGCATTGATGGATTGTTTTTACGTCTGTAAAACTTATTCTCGGATACCGAAACAGTTACTTCACGAAAATGTAAATGTGGTAGTTTTGTTTCGGAGAGACGAAATGAATTTACGCCATGCGTATTCCGACCATGTAACTACAGACATGCCTTTAAAATTTGAAAGATGTGTGTGCTTGTTGTTGGTGTGGGCCATACGGATTTCTTGTGGTAGTAAGATGCTTCCCTCCACTTAAAGGAAAGTACCGTCAAGGTTGTGATCAGTTCATAATCATTCATTCACCAGCAAGTGATAATGTATACCATATGTAAATTCGGACATGATGGTCTGAAACAACAGGGAGATAGCTGCCTGATGCAGATTAAAGATGGATATTGCAGCATTGGAGAGAAACGACTTAAGAATGTTGGTGAACTGAAACATGGTTGTACTGCTGTTAATATGTTGTACGTTTAATCAGTTAATTCAGAAAATTTAAGGGCATAGGAAGTAATGCAAACAACGTCTGATAAAACAGAGGCCCAACTACGTACATTGAATGAAGGTTTGAGCAAACTCTCTATGTTAAATTTAAAAATTAATGCTGTAAAAGAAAGAACAACTAGCAAGATTATTTGTGCTATGTCTGCCATGAATTATGATGACAAAGTATGGAAACACTGTAGTCATATCCGATATGCTATTATACAGTGCATAACAAAATTAGAAGACAATATCAAAAACAAAATCAAGCCGACTTCCACACAACATGCTGCTACTCCTACATGTAGTACACCTTGGCCTACAGCAGCATTTCATCCAAAACCGAAGACTGCACCTAAATGGTAAAATGATATATAAACTGTTTCCATTACTGTTTTTTATTTAGTACAATGGGGGACACTGCTGATGAGCTATATCGCGTTATCTAAAATGTGCGTGGAAAATTTTTGTTGTCAAAGAGAGCATGTTTGGAACCGGACATGGTTTTGGAGGATGCATTCAAACCACTCACATCTTGACCTGATAATTTGCAACCTGTACTTTCATCTGTCGCAATGAAGAAAGAACCTGGTGATGCCATACAGCATTCAGGGAGGAAACGAAAGCGTAAACTGGATGTAGAGGAAGTGGTGAATGAAGACGATATTCCATTGTAATTTTTAAAGGGTAAAAAAGATCGAGCTAATACTCGAAATGTACATGATCATGGTTACCTAGCAATTTATTCGCCTCGGTTCAATGATATAACATATGAAATTTACAAACGAAATAAAGAGTGGTTTCTGGGAAACATGGAAATGTTTTACTCCCAAATGGTGAAATTTAAATCGGAAATGAATCTCTGTGTGCAGTCCCATGCCTTTACGAATTACTCTTCAGGATAGAACCTTCTACGTATTCACAAGCTGCTCTGTGACAGTACAACAAGAGGCTGCTCAAGCTGACAATTGCACATTTAAAAGGTAACGATCCATCGAGCAATGAGTATAAGGATACTGCTCATGAAAAATTTAGCATTATTTCATGTCTGTTTCAGAGGTAAATCGAAGATGGACATCATCTAGAGTATGTCTATTGGGATGATGTTAATGAACTCGTTGATATATTGCGGCTGCTGATTGCTTGTCAAAGAGCTGGAAATAATTCCCACACCAACGAAATTACCTGTGTTGTGGAGGAATTGCGTGAAGGAGGCTACTTACGATGAGTCGGGTAGAAATCGCTAGCGAACTGCACAAGCCTACTAGAAGGAATTATCCAAGATGCAAAGTGACGGTGTTTGAATTGCGTGATTTATGGTAGGCAGATTTTGTCATAATGATCCCATATGCCCAAGTGAATAAAGGATTCATGTATATGCTGAATGTGGTCAATTTCTTTAGCAAGTTCGTCTTTTCTCTACCAGTCAAAACCAAACGAGGTAAAGATTTTGCTAAAGCTATGGAACCCGTTTTGGATGACAGAGGCCCCAACAAAAATCGTCAAGCCGATCTTGTAAAGAGTTCTGTAATCCAGAATTACGGCATATAATGAAGAAGCACAAGATCAATCATTATTCTACACATAGTGGTATGAAATCTGCTGTTGTCGAGAGGTATAATCGCACTTTGAAAACAGCTATGTGGAAGCAAATCGTAAGAAGGTACAAATAGTTGGTAGATCTAATATTGCCAGAACTGGTTTCTGAGTACAACCACAAAAAACACTGTACAAAAGGTATGTGCCCCATCGACGTTAAAGACAACTCGCTTCTACAAACAGTTTACAATAATGAAAAAATTACTAATAGTCGGAAGCTAAAAGCTAATGTTGGAGTCTATGTACGCATTGCTAGAATGAAAGGGACATTTGACATAGCATATGCACAGAACTGGTCGAACTAATTGTACAGTATCGTCAAAATTCGACATTATGAACCCCGTACCCACTATCTCGAAGATCTGGATGGTAATGTTATTCGGGGCGGTTTTTACAGTGAGGAAAATACACTCCACAAAATTTCCCGACACTTATCTTGTAGAAAAAGTTAGTAATGTAAAGGCAATAAAATCAACGTTCGTTTGATGGGATTTCCAGATCAAAAAAATAGTTGGATAGACAAGGATGCAATCACGGATAAATAATAATGTTTTCTGTACAGCAAGTGTCTGCTAGTCATAAGAAGATGGGGGAAATTGAAGACTACACTTCAGTCTGGAATTGGTGAGCGGACAGAAGATGATTTTGTGAAAAACTAACAAGAAAAATGTATTATCCTGTACTAACAAAAATTTATTTAATACATTTTTTTTTCAGAATTTATTTCAGTATTATTAAATAATCATGGCTGAATGTATACGTCCTGGTCTGAGGGGTAATAGACATACACATTCCTGTACTGTTTCTAATTTATGTTAATAAAAAATTCAGAGTACTAGTTACAATTATAAAAAAAATTAGTCATTTTCAGTCTATTGACGACATAAGCACTGCATGAGTTAACATAACGAACAGATGACTCTCATATAGACATACCCATTCTTATAACATTTGGGAAAATAATAATTTCCACATATATATTGTATGTATACATCATTTAAAACTATGCTGGCACCCATATCATGTCTAGAAAACAAAATGTCGAGATGTAATGACAGAGCATGATAGTCAGAATGTTACAGCATGTAAGATGGAATGCCAGAGCATAAAGTATCATGACAGGGCAATGAACTAGAACATTCTAGGGTGGAATGACAGCATGATAGGCAGAATGACAGATCACGAAAGGTGGAATGACACAGCATACACTGGAATATTCTTGAATCAGGGTCGTGCTATTTTTAGACTTAGTGACCCATAATATTTGGATAGGAAAACCTTTTGCAGAAAATTTTGCAGATTTAGAGGGAAATTCGGCGATTTTTAATGGAAACTCTAGGAATGTTGCGTGTTATAAAGGGAAAATGGGAAATAATGAGGTTAAGGTCAAAGTGAAGGTTATGGCCGCCATCTTGGCAGCCAGTACTTTAGTCCACTGCTAGAGGCTACCACTGGACCTCTGCCAGATGTAATATGGCTCCTACCTTCCTACACTCCACATCCCTTGTGCTACATCCACCATTTCTCTCTACTGCTGTGGTTTCAGTTAAGGGAAGGAATTTAGCAACAGCCGCGCTTGTTGCCAGCATGCTCCTCGGTCGCCGTGCTTGCTAAAACGTCACACCCACACGTGACTTGGAAGCAGGATCTTAATTGATCACGCACGCCCACTTTTTAGCATGTCCGAGTTCGCCGGCACCGAGTCGCAGCCCACGTGCTTCGGCGTGCCGCTATAATCAGGAAATCCCGTTGCCTCGGCACTTTCTGTGCTAAATATTTCAGCTAAGGTTAATTTTACTCAGGTTAGGAACAAAACAATTTTTCTTATAGGAGAGTTTGGCACAGGGAAAATTTCTGGCGCTAGGTCCGCAGTGTTCCAAAGAAGTCACTTTGAAAATAAAATTTTAAATTTACTTGAATAATTAAAGAGAACGATTTTACTTAGTTACGAAGTTATTTTATATTATATTTATGATTATTGTAATTATTTCGTTTTTTAGCGTAGAAAATAGAGGAAATCCGGTACACATGCGACACTAGAACTTACTTAGAGGCGAAAAAATTTATTTTAGTTGCCAAACTAAGAGCATTGAGCTTCCCAACTTGAGTAGAATAAACCTTATTTCGGCGTATAGAACCATAATGCTAACTTTGGGGGCGAGAGACGTGGCCTAGTAGTAACGAACTGAATTCGCATTCAAGAGGGCCCTGTCCGTCCACCCTGACCTCTGTTTGTTTTCGTATTCATAAATATGTTGAAATGAGTATGAATTCACTGCTAACTTAATTGGAGACCAGCATTCCGGCGTGTACTGTGGTATATAGGCCGTTCACAATAAATGGAGCACTTTTGAGGCACTAGTTACTTTGTCCTTTAAGCCATTTTTTATCCTTTAACCACCTTTTTTAAAAATAAATATAGCCATTTAAGTAATAAACAAAGTGTGTATATTTCACTGTACTTGGAAGTTAACGTCTAAGGCTAAAATAAAATATATTCATTGACTATTATTCCGAATGAGAGGACTTTCAAAAATGCTCACTTTACCGCGAATAGCATATACGTGAAATTATGGGCAATGGTTGACATTAAAAGTGCTCACTTTAAAGTGGCCGCCTGGGTAGGCCGCCGAACGGTGTGCAGAGCTCCAGCAGAAAATATATGATTAAAAAACCGGCCAGCGTGTCTGAGTGAGGTCTGCTTACGGATAGCATTTAAGAAACGTTACGCTTGTGTATACGTTTTTCTGTTCCTCCATTTCTCTCTAAAGCATGTTTTTGTGATTGTGAAAATAGCTCAAACGCGTGTTTTCAGGGTCATTTTTAGGTATAAACATTCCGGTACAAAACATTAAAAAAGGTATAGGGACATGCATCAAACCTTTATTTTTATTATTACGTCACAGAATGGTAGGGTCTCCGCTGAAAGTCTCACAGAGGCGCGTTTTCGACGGTAAGACAGCACGCCAGGTTAGTGTTTTGCGCGTAGAGGCGATGAGAGAGTTGAAGCGCATGTCTCGGTCGCCCCTAGCGCTCCCACGCGTTTAGGCTTCAGACGGGCAAAATTCCTTCCTCCAGGCGGCCACCTTTATGTGAACAGCCTCTAAAGTGGCCCGTTGTGAGTATCCCCGCTGAATGGAGACTCGGGTCGCCGACTGCAGCGCGTTGTGCGAGAGGACCGGCGCACACACGGTCGACGACGACGAGGGACGGTCGCCTAACCCCGCGACCTCGCCACTTGGCCTCCGCCGGACGTGACGCGCCACGCAACGACCCGCGAATTCACGCCGCCGAGAAAAACAACGAGCGGCGTCAGCCTTACGTGAATCCGATACGGAATGAGGGGCAAGGACAGCCGCGCGTCGCCAAGCATTGACGCGACGTCGCTGCCGCGCGTTCAACTGCGTCACAGAGTAGAGGCCTTTCACAGTTACTTCACACTTTTTTCAAGTCCTGCTGAAGTTCTACTTCCAGAATATCCCTCCGCCTCATGCAAACAAAGCTTAACCGTGTCTAAAAAATTACACCAAACGGGCAGCGCACCGCATTCGTGCGCACTCAGTGCAATAAAATTTTGCATAAGAACTATTTCTTACTAGGCATTACCAACACAACTATTATACACCACAATTATAAATTAAATATTAAAATTTATAAATAAAACTTAAGTAAAAGTTTAATTTAACCAAAAATAGGTTTCTTTTATGTTAACATAAGTATAATACACCTGTGATAGACGACATGTAAAGGAAACAACCAAACGCATGGGGTGATATTTAAATGTTTGATTTTAAAAATGTGAAGAATCCGCGAATAGACTATACACATAGTACACAGAGAATAAATGGCGTGGCGGCTCCTTCCATGTAAGCGTATCGTCTATTCTCGGTTTCTTCCAATTTTTTAAATAAAAACTAAGAAAAATCACCCCATGTGCGACATGTTTGCCTTGTTTCCTAAATATTTCACTTATAACAAGCGTTAAAATTCGCGTGTTAACACAGAAGTAACTAATTTTGGCGAAATTTAACTTTTACTAATGAATATATATAAATTATAATATTTAATTTATAATTAATATGAATCAAAAATAAAATTAACTAGGTGTGTTGGAAACGCGTAAATAATAAATAGTTCTTATGCAAGATATTATTACACTGAGAGCGCACGAATGCGGTACGTTGTCCTTTTGGGGTAGTTTTCTAGACTTAGTTAAGCTTTTCTTTGCACGAAGTGGAGGAATATACTAGAAGTAGAATTTAACCAGGGCTTCAAAAAAGTTGGAAGTAACTGTGAATGTAGTATACCCACACTCTCTGATTGGTTACACGGGACACTAGGAACGGGCCTTAAGTCTGCTTGGCTACTACATGATACAAGTGTTAAATTTCTCTCAAACTGCTCAAGCTGCACAAACTCCCAAATCTGCAGAAAGCTGCTCAGCACAGTGCTTCTCTCACAACAGTCGGATGTGTCGTCATAACTCTTTTGCACTCAGTTCCTCCTAGTCGGTGCACATTATTTTAAGGAGCTTTGTGCAGCACAAACTGTATTAGCTTTTAAAGATACGTAGCTGGTGTAGAGTACACAAATCCGGAGTGTTTTCGAGGTTAGACCCATATTTTGGACTGACGAAGGAAGTATATCAAAGTTACATGAAAGTTGTATAGTTCCTAATTGTGTTTGGTGCTTATCTTAGTAATATGAATACGGGCACAAGGGATTTAAAACCTGTAACCAAAACATAATAGTTTTTGTAAGATACAACTATATGAATTAAACATTAGGTGTAGCGAGAAGGCATTATGTTATTTCGATTGATTCAAAAAATTACAAGCACTAAAAATATTCGGGAACAATTATAAGGATTTATAAAAATTATATTACTTAATCTAACGAATTGATCATCGTCTTCACTTGAAGAATTATATTAGTTCATTTAGGATGTCGTTCATCCCGACAAACCTGGGCGAATGCTGCACAAACGTAGTTTCGCTCAGTTCTCTTTGCATACCAACTCCAACAGCGAAGTCAGGTACAGCTGCACAGCTTAGCACAGCGCTGTACTGGGCAACACTACAGTGCACTGCACCACACAACCCATCTTTGAAAGGAACGAAGTTCTCTGCCGGCTGGCGAGAAGGTTATCAGGCGCTGATTGGCAACTGGAGTTCGTGGCATAAGCTGCCGTTTTACTTCTGANCGTTTCACTCAGTTCTCTTTGCATACCAACTCCAACAGCGAAGTCAGGTACAGCTGCACAGCTGCACAGCTGCACAGCTTAGCACAGCACTGTACTGGGCAACACTACAGCGCACTGCACCACACAACCCATCGTTGAAAGGAACGAAGTTCTCTACTGGCTGGGCTGCCGGCTGGCGAGAAGGTTATCAGGCGCTGATTGGCAACTGGAGTTCGTGGCATAAGCTGCCGTTTTACTTCTGAATTTTGCTAATAGTGTGTGGCTGTGTTCCGCTGCTGTTTCCAGTGGCATCGCTAAGTGTACATGGAGGATCCCCAGCCCCCCTCCCAGGCCACCCCGAACTTCTGCTAAACACATAGAAGTTGGGAAAGCAGGCGTTCAGATATCCTGTAAGAGAACACTCACAGTTTCAGCTGGGGAAAATTATTGTTGTTTGGAGTTGATCTAGTAATGTGGAGCAACTTGGAAGTTTTTTACGTATTTATAAATATGAATTTTATGCTTTATAGCAGACAAAATTAGTAAGTTATTGTCTGCATACACATAAAAAATATTGTTGCCTTACATATAATTTTCCATCTGTGATAAACGTGAACAGAGACTTTCATGCAACTAATTTGTCAGAAATTTCTGTTGTGATTTATACTAAAGAACTCAGTATCGCGGAAAGTCGTGGTCGGAAAAGTAACTCATTTGTGCAGAGGAACGTAAATTAAAATGTGCCGTTGCTCCCAATTGCAGGATGTGTCAAACATGCTACGCTGCCCGAAGGACGACCTGTCTTTACGGCCAGCAAAAAATTATGTATGAGGTGGACGAGATGGGGATGGAATAATGGCGAAATGAAGACGAGGAGGAAACGGGAGAAACCCTGATACAAATTCGACACCATGGCAGTGTTCGCTATACTTCTCAAGTGAGAATTCCCATGCGCAAGATTTACACCCACCAGGACTAGGCTCGAACCACGGACCACGAGGTGAAAGTATAGAGACAAACCACTGAACCTTCAACGGTTGGGTCACATATACTGCTCGTACTAAGTGAAACAATAAATTAACTAACGGTGTTTTAATTGGACTCCAATGTAACAGAAACCTGAGTGTTTTAGGAGTGGATTTGATGGCGGATTTACTTAGATGGCAACCGTAAGACACGGCTGAACGCCAAGGAGTAAATATTTAAAACGTTTGGACCATTGCCGGCAAAGTTACACAACTCCGTGAATCGTAACTTGACGGCGCGTGTGTGCGTGATGAGGAATTCGATGTGGCAGAGAAATTTACATGGCAGTCAGGAGGAAATACGGCTCCTCCGAGAATGCATATTTAACTGGCCCCCGCAACCACTTGATGGGGCAACCCAGCACGGTGAAACACTACTTTATATCCCATCCTTCCTATATTCCTACTGGAAGGTTGTGCCGGATGCTGAAAAACACTGTCATCTTCCACACTGTGACGAATTGCCTAGAGAGTATCCAGGTTCGTGAGGGATGGATGTCTTAAAAATAACTCAATTTCATTCCTAATTCATCTACAGTGGTATATATATAGTGCATACACAGTTCCTTCACACTTTTTTAATCAAACCCTTGAAAAAACACCCCATGTATGACGGGTTTGGTTGTTTTCTAAATATGTGATTTATCACAAGCATTTTAAACTTGTGTAAACATCAAACTTTTTCACTTTTGGATAAACTGAACTTTTACTTACATTTTAATTACAGATTATATCATTTAATTAAAAATTAATATAAATGAAAACAGGGACGAAATATGTGTATTGGTAATACCTAGTAAGAAAGAGTTCTCATGCAAAACATTATTACACTGAGTGCGCACGAATGCGGTGCGTTATCCCTTTTATGTAACTTTCTAGACATGTTTAAGCTTTTTTTGCGTGTGGCGGAGGAATATCTGGAAGTAGAACATTATCAGGGCTCCAGAAAAGTTGGAAGTAGTAAACGTGAATGAATGGACTATACATCTGTTATTTACAAAACACAGCTTTTAATCCCGCAACTAATAACACTTATATTTCACAATAAGCTCAATTTATGCTCATTTCAATTATAATTAACGTCCTAATCAATGTCCTTATACTATTAACAGTCACATAATCTTCATTCATTAATTACAAATGTACGATCAAAATATCTATGTCCTTACATTTATGTCACCGAAATGTTCGTCATTCACGAAACGAAGATCCCTCTTTCTTACAGCCCATGTGGTCAGTCCCAGCCTCTGCTCTTCCGATAGTCGGATACCGCACTCGCTGGTCACTACGCCGTAGCCCGTCATTTGCCGACTCGTCTACGTCACTGTACGCAATAAGCACTAACGACTTTTATAGCTGAGGTGACTTGGCCCAGAACGTTCTTCGCGCGCACCGATGGAGGTGATAACCGATGACCAGAAAATTCGCGCAATGACTCCCAGGACGTTGACTCTTCCTGCAGTCAGAAGTGACGTCATACTAGAGGCGCTATCGCGGCTCGTGTGATGGCTCCCCTACCCTCCTCCAGGTACCGATGACATCGTCCTAGGAGGGTGGGGGGGACTACCGCTAGGCCCTCCCGGGGGATGGGGGAAGGTTTGCGGAGGTGAAGCGACCAAGTGTTACATTATTTTCATACTTGGNTTACAGCCCATGTGGTCAGTCCCAGCCTCTGCTCTTCCGATAGTCGGATACCGCACTCGCTGGTCACTACGCCGTCGCCCGTCATTTGCCGACTCGTCTACGTCACTGTACGCAATAAGCACTAACGACTTTTATAGCTGAGGTGACTTGGCCCAGAACGTTCTTCGCGCGCACCGATGGAGGTGATAACCGATGACCAGAAAATTCGCGCAATGACACCCAGGACGTTGACTCTTCCTGCAGTCAGAAGTGACGTCATACTAGAGGCGCTATCGCGGCTCGTGTGATGGCTCCCCTACCCTCCTCCAGGTACCGATGACATCGTCCTAGGAGGGTGGGGGGGGACTACCGCTAGGCCCTCCCGGGGGATGGGGGAAGGTTTGCGGAGGTGAAGCGACCAAGTGTTACATTATTTTAATACTTGGTCAACTAAGTGGCAGAACTTAAATTTAAAAAAAAAATAGTTTAATGCCATTTATTTAAATACACGTACCAGATTCAGCCCTACGACGGTTTATAATTTGTCGCGCTGTTAAGGGGTAAAAGTACCCGCCACCTTGAATTTATGGAATCCTCGTCTCAATCTGCATTGCAAATATATGCTTTATGTGTTACGGATATATTGGGTATGGGGCATTTCTTTCTACATTTTATTAGTTGGTATTTGTATTTCTTGACTACTGTTGCTATAGTGTTATTTCTGAAATCACCCCATAAGAATAAAATCACTTATTTGTCCCCGTTTCCCTGGCAGTTAATAATTAAAAATTAATAAAGTTAGTGAAGCTGTAACAACTGGATAAATATTGAGAAGTTATTATTTTTGTCGTGTTGTGAGATATATTTCGTTCAACTCTTGAAATGGAACTCAAGAGAAAAACTTATAAATCCAAAATGGCGGGGATTAATACTTCTAAATCTGCTCAAACCTTTATTACGGAGAATAAATTACAGCAAATACGGCTTGGACAACGAACATACACCTACATATAACATTACATACAAAACCAGCGTGGAGAGAGGATACATACTCATTACGGAGAAAAAAAAAAGAGAGGAAATGCACATGAGTGAATATAACCTGCCCATATTATGGATAGTAAACACAAAACAAATAATTCTAGGATATAAAGGTTATTTTTTATCAACATTTTGAGTTTGTTTCATCACTGGATATTTGATTCGTTGTAGTGGAAAAACATTTATTTTCATTCCTATTTACTGAATCATACGTGCACATCCTGGAGTTGTTTTCATTTTGATGAACAGTCAGTTACTATTATAAAGTGTAAGTTAGGTAGATCACCGACACGTAAAACCGGATATTTCCGGCTGGATTCCTTTAAAATCGGGAGTAGGGGTAACGCCGGTGAAAGTGGTGCCTGTTCCTTATTCTTTAAAAAAGAATTAACTTACGCGCTTGTGTTCGCAAGTATGTCGCCTGGCTGCAAGGCTGAACATTTTTAACATATCTGAATGATAAATATAGATAACTGTAAGGTTTTGTTTCTATTTTTAATGAAAAATTAACATTCAGTGTTTGGCTACTCATTGTGAACGTAATGTGTACACAACTCCCCAAATTTTGATTCCTTCTAGTAGAGGTATCACGCTCTCCCGACCCTATCATATCAATTTGTATAAGTTTTTTGCACAGCAATTCAACACTCAAAGTGGTCATGTTACTACCACAATAAAAACTTCACGTTCCTTTACTAAACGTTTTTTAAATCTGTGAAATTCTCCAATAATAATGTTTTTCCCATTTTTTTTCAGCATTATCAGAAATTTTAAGAAATTTCGAGGGAAAACTTGTATTGTGTACAACTTTGTAATTACAAAAACACAAAAAACAGTCAATGACGGCATCCATTGCCATTTTATTTTTCTAATGGTTATACAACAGTTGAGATTTGTTTTGTACTNAAAACAGTCAATGACGGCATCCATTGCCATTTTATTTTTCTAATGGTTATACAACAGTTGAGATTTGTTTTGTACCGCATGACAGTGAAATTAAATGGATAATCTACTACAGGCCAACTTTGTTAATTTTTTTTCTTAAAGGAAACATAATAACCAAACAAACCTCTCGAAAAACTTCAAAATATGTCAAAAATTCTTTATGATCTAATTATCGAATGTCATTTTCTTCGTTCTTAACGAACTCGGGTGCTCGTATAAAAAGATGTATTTATTCTCATGAAGATCCTCAACTGTATCCGTGTGTCGGTGTAGGATCACGAGGCTCGGGAAACGATCGACAACCAATCAACAATCCAGTTGCTGCATGATTACGTTTAAACTCCNAAAACAGTCAATGACGGCATCCATTGCCATTTTATTTTTCTAATGGTTATACAACAGTTGAGATTTGTTTTGTACTGCATGGCAGTGAAATTAAATGGATAATCTACTACAGGCCAACTTTGTTAATTTTTCTTCTTAAAGGGAAAAAAATAACCAAACAAACCTCTCGAAAAACTTCAAAATATGTCAAAAATTCTTTATGATCTAATTATCGAATGTCATTTTCTTCGTTCTTAACGAACTCGGGTGCTCGTATAAAAATATGTATTTATTCTCATGAAGATCCTCAACTGTATCCGTGTGTCGATGTAGGATCACGAGGCTCGGGAAACGATCGACAACCAATCAACAATCCAGTTGCTGCATGATTACGTTTAAACTCCTTCGTGATCTGAGCAGTTACAGATCTGATCGCAGTGCGATCAAATACTTTGCGCACCAGTCGTATACCTCTGAGTACTTGAAGTTTCGGCACCATTTGGCTATGAATTTTTTTAAGTTTCAAGGTGGGTGACATAACCTCAAAGTGTAATGGACGCCGAGGTGTGGCGTCCTAATATTACAGACGCCGCCAACTAACATATGGGGCCGCTAACAGGACGTCAGATTTTTCAAGGTTATGGACAAAAGTTTTTTCTTACTAACTTTTCTGTAGATGTATGACTTATTAAATTTATATAATATTTTGTTTGTGAATAGTTTCAGCGCAAGCGTATCAGAATAAATACATTGAATGGTTTTTTTATATGTTGTTTGTTATATAAGTTCAGCGCAAGCGTATCAGAATTCATTTTACTCCGTATTATTAGAGAAGACACATCAATTAATGCTTTGAAGGCAACGCCGTGTTGCTAGGTATTATCTTAGGAAGGTGTATCGTAATATTTTGATTTTTAATGTTGATTTTGATAAGGAAGATGATTCATGGTCTGTTAAAGTGTTCAGTGTATCGCGAGATCAAATTTGGATTTATCGGAAGTTGGTTGGTACTACTGGTATGCATGTACTCGGACATGTTGAAATGTTGTTTAATCCATAATGTAAAATAAAAATTATTTATTGTATATTTGTTTATTTGTTGTAATTATATATGTGATCTAACTAATGATTTGAAGCTGCTTTAATTTTTATAAACCAGATGATGCATATGCATTAATCGTAATCAAAAGCGCCGAGGCTTCAGAGGTTATGAGTGACATGTCCCTCACATAACATGAAGTGCCTAGTATTACTTATAAAGCCCTCTGTGACAACGTTCTTCGTTTTAAAATGTAATCAGTAAGAGCTAATTCNTTTGATAAGGAAGATGATTCATGGTCTGTTAAAGTGCTCAGTGTATCGTGAGATCAAATTTGGATTTATCGGAAGTTGGTTGGTACTACTGGTATGCATGTACTCGGACATGTTGAAATGTTGTTTAATCCATAATGTAAAATAAAAATTATTTATTGTATATTTGTTTATTTGTTGTAATTATACATGTGATCTAACTAATGATTTGAAGCTGTTTTAATTTTTATAAACCAGATGATGCATATGCATTAATCGTAATCAAAAGCGCCGAGGCTTCAGAGGTTATGAGTGACATGTCCCTCACATAACACGAAGTGCCTAGTATTACTTATAAAGCCCTCTGTGACAACGTTCTTCGTTTTAAAATGTAATCAGTAAGAGCTTATTCAAATAATTAGAAAATTAATTTATTATCAGTTGAAAACTGAGCCACCGAAGAAACTAAAGTTTAAAAATTATTACAATGATCCAGATATTTTATTTCTGTTTTACTACTCATCGCAGGACCGGCGATGGCCTTCATCATCGCCGATTATTCAGATTCTCATGCCACTGCCCTGATGTGGGGCTTTTCTCTGGGTACTTCCATTTCCCCCGCTGTCTTCATTCCTCCACTTCTCCAGCCCACCTCAACTCCTCTATTCTGTCATCAGGCTGCCAGAGAATGATATGTATTTACCTCGCTTGGAGTCAGCTTTCTTACATCACACCCGTTGGTCCTGTCCAAAAGATAAAACCAATGATCCGATGCTACTTTTATTATCTCAGAAGTAAACAGGACTTTGTCCCGGTGGCTTAATCCAGCAAGCTCTCTACTAATTGGATCATGCACCTCTGTCCTGTGAGGTCTGTCGACATGGCAGCGTGACAGACATGGACATGACGTGAATGTTTTCTATCATCTGGAGAGGCAAAAATAATCCTCAGTGAAGACCCTCCTACTCACCACAACGTTCCCGATAACCCGTGGACGCTCCGATATGTTACATGGACAATTGTAATTAGAGCAGGTGTTTTCCCGTGGCCTGTGGTCGAACCTTGCCGCATTGCTGAGAACGCGTTTGCGATCAGTTCTTCATTTTTCCCACACTTTTACTGTCCAAGAACCTCCGTTCAAATCGTACGTATACTTTAAACCTAAATAAGTAATAAAATGTCTTTTTCAATCAACCNTCACACTTTTACTGTCGAAGAACCTCCGTTCAAATCGTACGTATACTTTAAACCTAAATAAGTAATAAAATGTCTTTTTCAATCAACCAAGAACNCCACACTTTTACTGTCCAAGAACCTCCGTTCAAATCGTACGTATACTTTAAACCTAAATAAGTAATAAAATGTCTTTTTCAATCAATCAAGAACGTCTGGCTCACCAAACATTTACTTTAAAAGACTTTATCTGGAAAGGCAGTGAAAATACACCCGTTTTCCTTCATCCCTCAGTCATATAGTTTTCAACTGCTCTGTTGGTGACCTTATCTAATAGATACATTTGTAAATAATGTTTTCATAAACAGGTAGAAATGTAAAAGCATATAAATAAATATAATCAATAAATATACTTTTTAAATATGGTTTCAGTCTTCAATGATACTTCAGACTTTCATTTAGTTTTCACGTAACCATCACAGCGCTCGGTTTTGACATTTACACTGCATGAAATGTGTTTATTTAAGTGCATTCATACACGGGAGAGCCAAAAAACTGGTATAGGCGTGCGTATGCAAATAACAGAGGTATAGAACCAATCAGAGTAACGCGATGCGGTTGGCATCGCCTATATAAGAAAACAAGCTTCTGAAAAAGTTGCTAGATCAGTTACTGCTGCTACATTGGCAGGTTATCAAGATTTAAGTGAGTTTGAACGTGGTGTTATAGCCAGCGCACGAGAGATGGGACATAGAATCTCCAAGGTAGCGATAACATTTGGATTTTCGCGTACGACCATTTCACGAGTGTACCGTGAATATCGGGAATCAGGTAAAACATCAAATCTTCGACATCGCTGTGGCCGGAAAATGATCGTGAACGAACGGGAATAACGACGTCTTACGATAATAATTAAACGTGACAGATGTGCAACCCTTTCTCAAATTGGCGCAAATTTCAATGCTGGGGCATCAGCAAGTGTCCGCGTGCGAACTATTCAACGGACCATCATTGATATGGGCTTTCGGAGCCGAAGGCCCACTCGTGTACCGTTGTTGACTGCACAACACAAAGCTTTACGCCTTGCCTGGGCCCGCCAACACCGCCATTGGACTGTTGATGACTAGAAACACGTTGCCTGGTCATCGGGCGGATGGACGTGTACGGGTATGGAGACATCCTCATGAATTCATTGACCCTACATGTCAACAGGGGACTGTTCAAGCTGGTGGAGGCTCTGTCATGGTATGGGGCGTGTGCAGTTGGCTTGAAATGGGACCCCTGATGCGTCTAGATACGACTCTGACAGGTGACATATACGTAAGCATCCTGTCCGATCACCTGCACCCATTCATGTTCATTGTGCATTCCAACGGACGTGGACAATTCCAGCAGGACAGTGCGACACCCCACACGTCGAGAGTTGCTACCAAGTGGCTCCAGGAACACTCTTCTGACTTTAGACACTTTCATTGGCCACCTAAATTACCAGACATGAACATTATTGANAGTGGCTCCAGGAACACTCTTCTGACTTTAGACACTTTCATTGGCCACCTAAATTACCAGACATGAACATTATTGAGCATAACCGGGATGCCTTGCAAAGTTCTGTTCAGAAGAGATCTCCACCGCCTCGCACTCCTATGGATTTGTNATTGAGCATAACCGGGATGCCTTGCAAAGTTCTGTTCAGAAGAGATCTCCACCGCCTCGCACTCCTATGGATTTGAGGACTGTCCTGCAGGATTCATGGTGTGAATTGCCTCCTGCATACCTTCAGACATTAGTCGAGTCCATGTCACGTCATCTTGCGGCACTTCTGCGTGCTCGCGGGGGCCCTACGCGATATTAGGCAGGTGTACCATTTTTTTTTCTTCAGTGTACATACTTTTTGTGTAAATAGTCCTAATGCTACCAGTTGAAATAAAAACGAACAGAATATGGATAAAATTTAAAGCTACGTATCATTGGTTAAATACATCGATACATTTTCACTCACAGTTAGCATCGGCTTGGTAGCACAGATGTTAAGGTGATGATTTGAAAATAAATTTTTCGGACAAAAGTCTATNTCACAGTTAGCATCGGCTTGGTAGCACAGATGTTAAGGTGATGATTTGAAAATAAATTTTTCGGACAAAAGTCTAGAGAAAAAGAAAACTTTCTATTTATTTACATAAATTCCGTATGATTGCACATTATCAACTGTGACAATCGGAAATCAGTTCAATCCTTGAAATGATTAGGCAAAATTTTATAAAGCAATATCTTATTCGCCACATGCAGTTAGCTCTAACACTTACTCAACCAGTGAAATCGTTTCGCAGAAACAATAAATTTTTTTCCACTGATTCTCTTTGAAGCCATTTTCACCTATTTGTGTTGTTTGTGTTCGTCTGCGTGTCAGTGATTTTTACTGTTTTGGGTTTGTAGTGTACATTTCAATCTTACGTATCGGATTACGTTCATATCGGGCTTGAGGCTTTTGCGATAGAACCACTTCTTTAAGTATATGCTTTAAGTTTAAGCTTTGATTAAGGAAGGACCAATGATGTTCCTTGGTTAAAATGAAAATGATTCTGATCTTCAGATGATCGCGTCTGGTTTTCAAGAATAACGCGTATTTTCNTGTTCCTTGGTTAAAATGAAAATGATTCTGATCTTCAGATGATCGCGTCTGGTTTTCAAGAATAACGCGTATTTTCCAGGAAACCAAATATAATATGTGAGAACAAAAGTTTAAAAGGTTATTTTTCCGCTTTGGTTCACTTCCTTCCTTAGCCCCCTACACACAGGGATCTTTCGTGAGCAGGAAGATGATCACTTTCTTGTTCACCTCGACTTATATTGAACTGTCATGTGAATGGCCACAGAGTATGATCATGGCTAGCATATAATAAATGGCATACTAGCTAGTATCCTGTATAATGGGTTATAATTAAGGCTATCTTTCTTGTACAAGTCAAATGTAAGTAAATAATATTTTGTGTACACAAATAATGCATAAATACTTATTTTTTCAATTGATTTTATGTATTTTATTTTTTGGCAAATATACTGTACTTATGTGTATAGGGGCCTATATGACGTTTTTAAGTAGACATTTAAACTTTTTTTTAACCTATTTGTATGTATGGTGGACTGTATATTTTAATTTCTGCCTAATTCTTACATATTTGACTCCAGGGCCTCGTCCACTGTCTTGAGATGTTTACATGTTTTATTTTTTCACGTCTTATGCTATGGTTAAGCCAAAAATTACTTCTACAGCTCCAAATATAGATTCCATATCAGATATTTCTAGCATTGTTGACACACTTTCTTGCTCACAGGTGTGTATGTAGCACAATTTCTTGAATGCTAACTAGAATTAGCATTGGTATTGACATTCTTGTTCGCCTTCTATGTTCACTTTCTCGAACAAGAAAGACGCCCGCATGTAATGGGCTTTAAATACTAAAATGTAAAAACTGCGAAATACGTAATTTTTTTTAGGTGCGCTATAAGTATTTGTAACTACACGCAGATAAGCTGTTTTGCAGCTCTGTGCAATTTTTGCACACGAGGCCACAAATTGGATTTGCCAGTCATCACGCGTTGTTCCCCAACACGTTCTTTTCCTTTTCCTTTTTTTTTTGTCACATGTAAAAGATAACGGTACTTATTCTATAGTGTGTTGGTGTCTTAAAGTCTACTTCGCAGTTTTAAACGCATTACGCTTAGTTGTTAAAAACTTCACGACTCCCTTTTCGAGACGCAGTAGGGTGATTAGCCCAACGTTCGCTGCAAACGAGAATATTTTAAGCAACACTGCTTGAAAACGGGACCATCATAGAACCTCAAGAATAGTCCTTGTTGCCAAATAAATACCTTACTTGAAGTATTATAACGCTGTGACGAGTTTAATTCCCATGGGGAGTCAGCTATATGTGTTACTAGTGTTCTCATTCCGAGCCCGTCCCTTGAAAGCTATATGCTGATTACACCTGTAACAAACATTTTAATGCAACGCTGAATTATTTACACTGCGGCATATGCTTGTTTTCAGACATTCTCAGCCTGAGAATACGTAGGGTGAGCTGCTGCCACAGAACTCTTAATGGGTGTGACGTCAGTGTGACTGTAAACGTGTAAAACATCACGTAAAAAAAGTAAGCTGACTCCCAAAAAGTTGTTTTTAATTTTTTTTTTTACTTATTGATTTGCTCCCCAGTTACTTAAAGTGTTTACGTCCAAAAATTACCATATTTTTTTTTTTTTAGATTCCGCGGTTATTTGCAAAACCTGTTTTACTCGTTGCTGTGCCTCAAAAAGTGTTGCAGTTAATTAACTGCTTTGCACAAATATCTGCAAAATTATCTTTGGCTGCCAAGTTAAAATATACATGACTTCTGTATACACGTCCTACCGCGGTTTAGATGTCACGCTGTGAAGTAAATAAACGTTTTTTTATGGATACAGTAAACAAAATTTTACTGCCAGTAGTAATTGCAGGTGGCAGAACCGGAATGAAATGTGGAATGGTTTGTAAGTATTTACACAGTGTAGTGTGTTTTGATGGCCATGCCGATAACTCACGTCAGATTTCCCGCGAATTTTCCGTCCTGCGCATGTGCGGTATCCTGTTTGTGGACCGGCCACCGTGTCCTTGGCGCATGAAGGCGCTCGAGGTATTTTCGTGTTGTGTTTACGTCCCCCTGTTGTTTACAAACCATCACCTCGAGCGCCGAGCTTTAAGCGATCGCTTCAATTTTGTGTTTAAAAACTCGCGCATCAAAATCGATAGCAACAGTTTCACAAGTGGGCCGGAATGTATGTCTGTAATAGGTGTGTGCTATTTTTTTAAGTTATACTTCTTTTGGCGCATTGAGTCTAAAAGTTTAGTGTGCAACGGAAGTTGCGCGCTCACAGTGTAACGAAATTCGACAGTGAACGTGGTAGGGGTATGAACCAACGCGCATGCGCGTATCGTCTAACGCAAGGTACACAACATTCTAACATTGTTACTCCGTGTATCGATATGACTGTGAAACAGTTCGAATTTGTAAGTTCAGCTATGTCATCAGTGGGTGAATTTTGTGTAACTGAATGTAAAAAGGAAGATGGTAAAAACATTGTTTTAATATCAATTTACATTTCTCCAAATAAAAAAATAGACTACATTATTCATTTTTTAAAACGGACACTACTCCCGTATACAGCAGTTGGAGGGGCATATGTGGGTAGAGGTAAGGATAAGTTAGCGATGATTTTAAGTGGAGACTTTAACGTCAATTTCAGCTTAGAAAATTCTGGTCCACTTATTAACTATTTGCACGAGGATTTATATCTAACTATAAATAATGACCCTACAGTTTCTACAACTCGACACGGCACCACCATTGATGCTGTATTTACGCGATATTTGCATAACGTTTCTACAAGACTATTTGTATCATATTTCAGTTATCACAAACCGCTTGTAACTCACATGCCCATTCAATCACCACCAGAAGAACCAATAGAAATAGATTAATTTCATTAAAATATATTTGACTCAGTTTTATATGACAATAAATATTATAATTTTTTTAAACTGTATAAAAATACATATTATTATAATTTAATTATGTTCTTTAATCAAACCTTTATTAATTGTATTTAGTGTCTTTCTTAGGTCATTTTATCGTTTTTCNTAATTTAATTATGTTCTTTAATCAAACCTTTATTAATTGTATTTAGTGTCTTTCTTAGGTCATTTTATCGTTTTTTCTACTTACACAAATTGTTTGCATACGTAATAAAATTTTATTTTAGTCACGCCAAAGAAGTATAACTTCTAACACATAATTACATGCACCCATATTTTACGCATCTGCTTGTTATNTAATTTAATTATGTTCTTTAATCAAACCTTTATTAATTGTATTTAGTGTCTTTCTTAGGTCATTTTATCGTTTTTCCTACTTACACAAATTGTTTGCATACGTAATAAAATTTGATTTTAGTCACGCCAAAGAAGTATAACTTCTAACACATAATTACATGCACCCATATTTTACGCATCTGCTTGTTATGTAATAGCATTTACATACAGGAATCCCAGCTCCACCCGACGAGTAATGTAGCTTACATGAATCGATTCTACTGTTGAGCTCAGCCTTGGGTGCAAAAATAAAAGCGAATGAAATGAGCGTAGTTATCCCAGCGAAGTCTTAAGAGGAATCCCTAGTAAAATATTTTTAACATCTCAAGGTCACGTCTGGCCATAAGTAAGCATTGCCTCGGGCCTTTCCAAGGCTGCGCTTAAGCATCCCAAGGTAGCAGAATTCCTCGCAAATTAGATCTGTAACAGTAGGATATTGTTACAATTTTTGAAAGTTACTGGGCATTCCCAAGTTCTTTAAGGGATGTAGGTCTTAATTAAATAACAGAGCTACCAATAATTTCCTAATTTTTAAATAAACAATCCAGAAATTACTCAAAGCATAATATTTCGACAATAATGCTAGTTACAATTAATATTTACACGAGCGCCCATCATCACACAGAAATTAACAAAAACCAGTATTCAAAAATTTTTTAAAGCCTGTTGAATTCCGAGTAGTAATAAAATTTTATACTAGATATCGAACAGTTCCAGTATTTACAATTAAGTCNAAAGTCTGTATCATTCGTAAATTCATTTCCATCTTGTGTCACTCCAGACATCAGCAGTCTGTCATGTCCGGAACATTCCGGAGAGCCACAAGAGCCCCCATACACATCCGCACTCTACTCGTCGGTTACCTTGCCCTTCGCAGCACTCACGCACTCTCACTCGTAACCGAACACGCACTCGTCCGCCGCAGCCTTTCACACCCTTGTCGCCGGCGGCCCTCGATGGCCGCCGCCGCACTTAGCTAGATGGCTATCACAGACTCCCGGCCCTCGGGCTGCGTCCTTATTTATATTACTGGTGCAATGGCCCAGAGAGGAAATTACCATAAAGTTCTTGCAATAGCCCACAGCTACCGACTACACTTGCAGGAAGAGGAGGGTGGTGTGACGTCAGCCAGGTCGGCTGTCAATCAC
>NQII01003695.1:215542-248079 GCA_002778355.1 Clitarchus hookeri
GGGCCTGTCACGCGACACAGCAGCGGTCGGGACTTCCTGGAGTAGGAACGGCTTCCGCCTGCCTGCAGCTATTTTGCGCTTTCGAAGACTCGAAACGCGTTATTTATAAGACCCACTCTTGCTCACTCACCACTTACCGCTTCGCCTCTACACACAAGGCGCTCAACTGCAATGACATGCAGTCTTTCCGTCGGTGACTCACCTTAACGTGACTTTAAGCGGTCATTCTGAATGTGTATGGCACGCCATTAAATATAGATGTATGACGTGTTTCTAAAGACAACTCTATCACACATTCATTCTGTCTGTTGACACCATTTGTAATGTATTTCACTCACGCATCCAGCCTAATAGTCCAGCCTGCCAGCCGTACCTTCACTGCTCTGATGCTCGCAGTCACAGATTTTCCTCCTACTNTAATAGTCCAGCCTGCCAGCCGTACCTTCACTGCTCTGATGCTCGCAGTCACAGATTTTCCTCCTACTGGTCGCTTCCGGCGCAACTCGTCGCTCGTCGTCTTTCGCTGAAACTCCAGCCACTCATCCACTCAACAACTCCAACTACAACTCTCGGCTCGGAAACCTGTCGCATTTTTATTTCAGTCGCCCATACCATCTGGAAGGTTCAATGCTCCCCGAGTCACGCTGAGAGAAACGAGGTCAGTAATCCAGAGCATTCTTCAAATGTCTCAAAAATCTCTTATACNGCTCCCCGAGTCACGCTGAGAGAAACGAGGTCAGTAATCCAGAGCATTCTTCAAATGTCTCAAAAATCTCTTATACCCACGGTCGGGAGCAGCACGCGCACTGATAGGCATAACAGGCAAGCTTTGTAAACATTCCTTTGTGAAAAACCGCTGCGTCTCCGGTTGCAACTGATAGTGCGCGCGNGCATAACAGGCAAGCTTTGTAAACATTCCTTTGTGAAAAACCGCTGCGTCTCCGGTTGCAACTGATAGTGCGCGCGTCAATAAATCATCCGTGCCTCGCACGCTCATAAAGCGGACGCCATCAACACTAGTGTATGGGAGATACATGTGGAACTGTACAGCAAAACACTATTAGAAAGACGTCGTAAGGAAACCTATATCAAAGTGTAAAACCTGCAAACCATTCGTGGCAGTTATTAGNATCATCCCATTTAAGTTTGTTACAAGAGAGCTTTCATAAACACGTCCGGTGCACAAACCGTATCTACATTTACTGTTAACACATTATTATTTATTTCTAGCACCACTCGTTCGCCTCATGTATGGTTGCGGCTGGCAAGGAGAGGTTATAATTTAATTAAACACTAACTTCAGTTAACAGCCACTATGTGACGGTCTAATAGACAATTTTAAGCGGGGACTTGGTGTCAAATNTTAAACACTAACTTCAGTTAACAGCCACTATGTGACGGTCTAATAGACAATTTTAAGCGGGGACTTGGTGTCAAATATCACGTAAAATAAGGTTTGGGGTGGAGGTGGGGTGGAGATACGTATCGTGAAAATTAAATAGCGTCTGGGAGTGTGGATTATGTGTAACGTGGCCATTTTTCTTCCTTCTCAAAACGGGACACTTGTCAGTTTTCATTTGCAAGTTGGTAGATTGAAAAAANTTAAACACTAACTTCAGTTAACAGCCACTATGTGACGGTCTAATAGACAATTTTAAGCGGGGACTTGGTGTCAAAAATATCACGTAAAATAAGGTTTGGGGTGGAGGTGGGGTGGAGATACGTATCGTGAAAATTAAATAGCGTCTGGGAGTGTGGATTATGTATAACGTGGCCATTTTTATTCCTTCTCAAAACGGGACACTTGTCAGTTTTCATTTGCAAGTTGGTAGATTGAAAAAAAAAAAAAAAAACCTGTTTATTAGTTATGTTTTTGTATGTATATTTTTCATAAGAACAAATTTTTTTTTATATATTAGGCGATGATTTTAAGTAGGAGTAAAATTCGTGGCAGTTTTTTTTTTCTGATTTTAAATGTTGCTCAGTGTCACTGACACCTCCTTGTGCCATACTAAATTCAGTACGGCATTTTTCACATCTGACGTCCGAGAGAGACTGAGTGTATTTTTTTTAAATGTACATATATTTCGTTTGTAAGATAACATTAAACGTACATTTGCGTTTAGGCTACGCGATTCACAAAAACACGTTCAGAAAATCGAGCTCGTAAGTAGGCACGAGTAGACAGATTCGTGCGCTCACGCTGGAGAACAATCTACGAATAATGCGTGCGTCGGAGAGTCGGGCTTGCGTTGGAGGAGGGAGGGAACCACACCGCCCGCCCCCGCGCCTCGCAAAAATACGAGCGAGAAGTCATTTGACAACCGCGGATGAAGCAGCATTCTGACGTTTCAATTTGTAAGGTAAATTTACTATTTTGAAATGATTTTTATGATTAGTAAATCAATATTTTTGCTCGCTTGATAAAAACGGGACATTTGGGCGTCCCGAAGCTTTCATCGGGGACAACGGGACAGAGTGCCGAAAAACGGGACTGTCCCGTTCAAAACGGGACTTATGGTCACGTTAGTTATGTGCCAAGTATGACAAAGAGGTTGGTAATAGCGGGCGGAGGGAAGAGGAAGTTATGTAGCTCTAAGCAATTGTAATATGATTTTAAACTAACAAGCTCCTTTTTAAGAAAATATTTCATTTATCAACCTAAATCCCCTGTTACAAACATTGAAGAGAACAAACAGCAAACATGAAAGTTCTCTGTAATTTGTTTAGAACGGTGGGCTACACGCAAAGTATATAACGTCTATGAGTGAAATAGTCAGGGAATGTCCAAGGGGAATATGAGAAGGAGAGGAGAAGTATTGCAGTTAAAGAGTCCCCGTGGAAATGAAGGAGGTCCAAGTGAGGTGTGGTACCTCATAAGTACAAAGCTTGTAGCATAAGTGTTTTAGAAATGGCCAGGCGATGCCTCAAAGGGAGATGGGAAAGTGGCAAAGAAGGGTGGGGAAAATTCTAAGTAGGAAGACTACCTTAAAGAGTTTAAGAATTGCAATTGCAAAGAGGCGCGTAGAAGGGAGTGTTGGTTAGCCTGGAAGGGATGTGGAAGGGTTGTTTGTATGCTTAGTATGGAAAAGGAAGCGGCACAGGAGGGTAGAGGAGACGCCCCACACGGAGGTTCTAGCTGAAAGAGTTTTGAAATGAATAAATTAAAATAGATAATTTAATTTAACCCAAGAATTCTTTTACAGTGCTTTGAAAATAACGAGTTGTTGAAAAATAAGCATGTTCTATATTAACTAATAGATCAATTTTTATAAAGAGAGTCTATCCTTGAAGTAACATAGCGGAATAATTCACTGAAAACATCTTTTGGAACAGAAATATATAACTGTCGCATGCTTAAACTTCTATCCGTTTTTCAAGCTCAGAATCACGGAAAACACTGGCATACGCTTGAATTGTCTCTCATCGCATCTACGTGCAGGGCACTGGACCTTTTCGTACGAAAACTGATTTACAATACATCTGGCGACTTTCCATTTTTCTCGCATGAATTTCGAACGCATTGCATGCAGTTGACGAACAAGATAGTCATAGATAATAATTATTATTATTTGTTATTATTTTTACAAAAGCTGCATTTAACCTATTGAAGTGACTTCCGAGCGAAAAGTGCTTGGATTGTTATCTAACTGTATTTTCTCATTTCAGCATGTAACTGCAGGTCGTAAACTATCGTGGCAGACCAGAGATAACATGCCAGCTTGGTGACGTGCAGGGAGGAGCAGCCCGAGGTGTAGGGAGCCTGGAGCACTGTGTAATCTGCGCCCCTTGCTTGCTCGGCTGTCACGGTGTGGCCACCCTGACAGAGTCAGATTCCCCCAGGGGGCTGTGCTGTGAGCGAGCCGCCCTTCAGCGGCCGCTGACCGCGACCACAGCCCGCCAGTGCTGCCAACTGCTCTCTCCAACCACTGGCAGCAAGACGCCACGCCGCTTTGCACGGCTGCCACAATCTGGCTCGATTTACAGTCGTCTTCAAAAGTTACTAGCGGCCCGTAAGTCTTTCTTGGTAATGATATTTTATAGTATTTAGTTCTGTAACTAACCACATAATATTGGCGTCTCACTTCTCTTACATCACTATTGTTTTACTAAATTTCTAACTATTAATTTTTGTGGTCTTATCATGTAGGTATGGTATGTCACGCGTACATTTAATTCCAAATAAGTAGCGTATGTACAACATCTATAATATTTACAGAAAAACACTAACTCGAGACTTTTATAACTATCTCAGATACATGGACAACCATTAAGTTCAGGTTACGGATAATTTTTAATATTTCGTTGCAGTAACTGAGCGACTACAAAATTACCCGCCTATTTATAATTATTCTCACCTTTTTAAGTTTTGCAAAAAAAAATTCCAATAATTTTGACAAGGTAGTCTGATATAGACGATTGGTGTGTGAGCCAGGATGTTAATATCTTAATATTGGTAATGACGCTGCATGGCGAGCTTCAGAAGGCAGAGATCTCATGCTGATGATGGTCTGAGTCCCATAAACGCCATGACTTGGGGAGTTTTGGCAAAAGGACACAGTCACCAATCCATCAGTCATCCATCTGTTTTTTTTCGTCCGTCAGTTGAAGGTGACTCACAACGTTCCGTCATCCATCAATCCTTCTGTCCGGCAAAATTTCAGCGTGACAACTTAAGATAGCAATCCTTCTTTCATAGAAGGTATATTTTGGTTGGAAATACATTTTCAAGAGAGAAACATTTTGGGGAAATAATTTTTTTACGTGATAAAAATTTATACTGAATTATTGTTTACGTTTTACAGTCCTGAATTTACCACCAAGATAAATAAACACATATCCTTGGCCTTGCATTTTATTTCAAAGTTATTCGCGTCTACAGAATGTCTTCATGAGGTTGTGGTCCATGACGCTGGTCGTCTGCGTATGGATCAAGGACTTGGATACACACTTCCTATTACACACTGATGTGAGCGCCTTCGGTTTCTGTGAGGACCTCGCTTTCCGCCAATCAGAAAAGAAAGTTTGCATTTTAAATGTATCTGTAAACACCGAGTAATGCAATCATCCTAAAGCGCTGACGACTATTTGTACGTTGGGCAATATTATTAACTATGTAAAAAAGCGTGGGAATTTTTGTTTCACTTAATGCCTGTGTACGATGTCATTGTGAATTCATTTTTTAAAGAAAATTGGCTTTGTTTTTATAAACTGGCTTTATAAACTGGTTTTATACTTGCATTAACTCGGGTGTGAAATATAATTATACTAGAATTGGTAAGCAAGAAATTTCGTCTCTTACTAGAGTGACCTAGTTTATAATCAAAGTGGTGGACAATACCGTGCTGCGGTTGCTCGAAGCCAATTGTGATTAAGAATTTATGTTCGTAGAGTAGAGTGGGGAGATTTTGGCGGCTCTTGAGAGCCGANGCTCGAAGCCAATTGTGATTAAGAATTTATGTTCGTAGAGTAGAGTGGGGAGATTTTGGCGGCTCTTGAGAGCCGAAATTTCTGTTCGTAAACGTACAATGTAAAATCCAGTGAAAAGCACTTCAGAATTCAGCTACTAAGGAACAGGGAGTTATGATCCTTGGTTATTATTCTCGATCATTGTGTGATAGATAAAATTGTACAACGTGTTTCGACCCATACTTATGGTGAGAATACCACTAATCTGGCTATCTTCGTGGCCGCGACACTAGGAATTTTCTTTCAGACCGCGAGATTCCGGGCTATAATCGTGGTGTGTGTGTATGTGAGAATGTGTTTAAGGTAGCTTGCGAGGACGAACGTATGAACTTCTGACGGCGCTGTAAGGACCTCGAACGTTGCGAGGACCTCGGTCAGGTCCTCGGANCGAGGACGAACGTATGAACTTCTGACGGCGCTGTAAGGACCTCGAACGTTGCGAGGACCTCGGTCAGGTCCTCGGTGGGAAATCTCACGGTTTAAGTCTCAATGGAGTTTCTGCTCCCCAAGAGTGTATGTGTCGTGTCATCCTGTAAAATGACCATTCACATAATAAACATAAGGAATTAAGTTGGCTTTCTTTTCAGTAAACAATTATAAAGCAAAAGTAACGTTACTTTTGTAAAATAATAATTTCCTCTGAAAATATTATTTATTTTGATAAGTGTATGAAACTTTCTGCTATGAAAATCTGTCATTAAAATTCTTGCGATAAGTCTAAGGGACGCATCTGGCCCAGTGGTCACAGTTCATAATTTTCTAAGCGAGTCCTCGTAACGACCGTAGAGATTCAAACGCTAAATTCCGCCAGGAAGCGCTTTTGTCGATTTTCGTTACACACGGTGTTTTATTGCAATCTACCGTACTTAAACATAAACACAGCTCACCATAATATTTTTCCAAACCAGACGTTATTTTATCTATAACTCAAACAAAACGTCTGGTTATAATACACATTAATTAACTTGCAAATATAAAGAGCAGTCTTGGCTATGTCGATATAGAAAACTTCTGTGTATTCTAATAACCCCATTAGTGAAGGTACTTTACTTGCCTTCCACCATGGCGATCCGGGTTTTATTCCCGGCGGAGTAGACCCCGGAATTTTCGCAGTTGGAATACGCTGACCTGCGGGTTTTCTCGGGGTACTCCCGTTTCTCCCACCATNGTAGACCCCGGAATTTTCGCAGTTGGAATACGCTGACCTGCGGGTTTTCTCGGGGTACTCCCGTTTCTCCCACCATTTCATTCCGTCGCTGCTCCATATGCAGCACACCTCACCCTCATCGGCGCTGAAGACCTCAGCTGTTAAACACCGACAAAATCTTTCACTGTCACTGAGTTATTTTCATTAATAAAATTTTATAATATTATTATCCATCTTAGAATAAACACGTTTGTCGCAAAAAAACTCACTTGGAAATGAACATGTGTGCTTTAAATTACGAAAACATAATGCCTATATTTATTTTTTGAGTCGCCTAAATAATTTGAAACGCGTGGTTATTTAATCGAAACTATTTCAGTATTAAATAAAAAAAAAGCAAGGGCGATAAGTGACATCGATTCATAATATGGTAAAAAAACTATTTCGGTTTTCCAATACGTTTTTTTTGTTTTTAGTTTTAGTTTATGGTAAACGTCTCGTCGACAGTGTGGTCATTTGAGGCGCAACTATTACCAAGTATATCAGGAAATAAGAAGGAATCGGCAAAGGCTTGTTTAAGGGACGCACCCCATAATTCAAGGTAGCCGGACCGGGATTAAAACCAAGAAATTCCCGAATGCGAGTTCAGATATTTATTTACCTCTGCGCCAATTCGTACGGTTTCGGTGTTCATAATTTAAGATATATTTTTCTTAAATATCCCTGAGTTTGATAGCGGAATTCATATATAAAATGCGAAAACGTGCCATTAATGAGATATTTATTTAAACCACATTTACAAAAGTGAAAAAAAAAAAATTATGTTGCGTTTTACGACAGTTTTTCAAACAAAGTAAGCTTAAGACACACATATAGCCTACATTAGTTGTAACGACAAGCTGGTGCAGTATTTACTTATCCCAAGAGGAAAATCGTATTATGTGAATTTGGCAAACAGATGTTCGTGTCAGTTTGAATGTCAAGAGAAATTTAAATCCTACTTATAGTTACAACGATCCCAGTATTAGGAATTTGAAGTGGTATGCAAGCGAATTCCCTTTACACGGCGAAAAATCTTTTGTTCATACTGTGCAAAACAACACAAAACCAAAGTCGAAAGAATTAGCGATGATCTCCATTCCATAGTTGCTGATACGTGCTTTCAAATCTTAATGCGTAATAAAGTAACTTCTGTTTTAAGCAATCGAAGTAGTTTTAAATCTAGGGAATTATACGTTATGCATTTTGCATCTTGTCTGTTACTGTGCTGTCTAAAAAATCTTTAGTGCACTTAAAACCTCACTGCGAGTAACTAGGACTTCAGTGTTCTGTGTCCACGTAGTAGAAAAACATTTTAGTACATTCCGAGGACGTACTCGGAATAATCTATGGTTGCAAGAAGAAGTTTTGCAAGGACTGTCACACGAAATGTATTTCGCGAGATTGTATAGTCCATTCACAGTTATTTCCAACTTTTCTGAAGCCCTGCTAAAGTTATACTTCCAGGATATTTCTCCTCCTCATGGAAACTAAAATTAATCTAGTCTAGAAAATTACACCAAAGGCTCAACGCAACGCATTCGTGTGCACACAGTATAATAATATTTTGCAAATAACTATTTATAACTAGATTTTACCAACACGGCTATTTTCTCTTTTTTCAATTCGCATTAATTAAAAATGAAATATTATATTAATAGTTAACTTGACGTTATTCCCCACCTGTGGGGAGATACACGACCCCGTTTTAGGGATTTTGGGCTTTATTTTGGAGAGGGGGGCGGAACCTATTTTGTCCTACACAGTATTTTTAGTTGGGTACTGATGGCTACACCTACCAAATTTGGTTCAGATTCGTCAAACGGTGTAGAAATGTATACGGAACAATCATACATACATGCAAACNTATCCCAAGAGGAAAATCGTATTATGTGAATTTGGCAAACAGATGTTCGTGTCAGTTTGAATGTCAAGAGAAATTCAAATCCTACTTATAGTTACAACGATCCAAGTATTAGGAATTTGAAGTGGTATGCAAGCGAATTCCCTTTACACGGCGAAAAATCTTTTGTTCATACTGTGCAAAACAACACAAAACCAAAGTCGAAAGAATTAGCGATGATCTCCATTCCATAGTTGCTGATACGTGCTTTCAAATCTTAATGCGTAATAAAGTAACTTCTGTTTTAAGCAATCGAAGTAGTTTTAAATCTAGGGAATTATACGTTATGCATTTTGCTAGGAATTAGTCTTGTCTGTTACTGTGCTGTCTAAAAAAGCTTTAGTGCACTTAAAACCTCACTGCGAGTAACTAGAACTTCAGTGTTCTGTGTCCACGCAGTAGAAAAACATTTTAGTACATTCCGAGGACGTGCTCGGAATAATCTATGGTTGCAAGAAGAAGTTTCTACAAGGACTGTCATACGAAATGTATTTCGCGAGATTGTATAGTCCATTCACAGTTATTTCCAACTTTTCTGAAGCCCTGCTAAAGTTATACTTCCAGGATATGTCTCCTCCTCATGGAAACTAAGATTAATCTAGTCTAGAAAATTACACCAAAGGCTCAACGCAACGCGTTCGTGTGCACACAGTATAATAATATTTTGCAAAGAACTATTTATAACTAGATTTTACCAACACGGCTATTTTCTCTTTTTTCAATTCGCATTAATTAAAAATGAAATATTATATTAATTGTTAACTTGACGTTATTCCCCACCTGTGGGGAGATACACGACCCCGTTTTAGGGATTTTGGGCTTTATTTTGGAGAGGGGGGGCGGAACCTATTTTGTCCTACACAGTATTTTTAGTTGGGTACTGATGGATACACCTACCAAATTTGGTTCAGATTCGTCAAACGGTGTAGAAATGTATACGGAACAATCATACANGTACTGATGGATACACCTACCAAATTTGGTTCAGATTCGTCAAACGGTGTAGAAATGTATACGGAACAATCATACGTACATGCAAACTTAAACTTATAATTATATATAAGTTTAAGTGCACAATAGATCGTTCGGATGCTGGTATTGACATGNTACATGCAAACTTAAACTTATAATTATATATAAGTTTAAGTGCACAATAGATCGTTCGGATGCTGGTATTGACATGAGAGTGCTATATAAGCAATGTAGTTACGAATAATTTACAATGATGTCAAACAAAAAAAGTTAGTTTTGTGAATTGGTAGCCAGTGCTTAAAATTCTGATTGTCAAGTGAGTGAAGAGATTTGGGCGGCTCTTAACCGCAAGGTCTTGAGAGCTGATGAGGGTGAATGAGGTGAGTATGGAGCAGGGGGAAACGGGAGATCCCCGAGAAAACCCGGCAACCAGCGGCATCGTCCAGCACGTTTCCCACATGTGAAAGTCCGGGAGTGGCCCAGCCGGAGATTGAACCCGGTTCTCCTTGGTGGGATGCGAGCAGTCTAACTGCTCAGCCACCGCGGCCCCCCGGTAACGATCAAGAAAAGTTTATATTCGTCACTGGAACTGAACTGCTAGCCCTTCCCCTTTTTTCCCCTGCCTACAACGTGTAGTGTCTGAATGCAGGCATGTCCTCAAAATATTTCAAGTTCAATGTTCTTGCCAGCTGTGGTGAAACTCCCTTGAGGGGGGAGGAGGAACGAACACCGAACAGAAGTTCCCCATCCCCCTTTCCAAACCAGACTATTGTAGTTAGTGGCCTGCGTCGTGCATTCCTGGAGGACTCATTTGTCATAGCGTGTGCAATGAAATATATTTTATCAATTCTGTTAAATCTGCNCGTCGTGCATTCCTGGAGGACTCATTTGTCATAGCGTGTGCAATGAAATATATTTTATCAATTCTGTTAAATCTGTATCTGGTACCTTTAAATTATACTGCGCTAAACCAGTTGTAACGTTTTTGTTTATGAGTTATTTATTTAATTAAGTAAAACACTGAAGAAGTGGAGCTTAATTTTAACAGATATTTCTCGACATTTAGTTTAGGATACGAATTTCAATTAGAATATTAAAATTACTAATCAATTTTGCAATTAAAATCTCTTTTAATCATACATCTGCCGCACTGAACTCATATTATAGCATACAACTGAATTAAGAAAACTAGTTTAGCATAATATATANAATCATACATCTGCCGCACTGAACTCATATTATAGCATACAACTGAATTAAGAAAACTAGTTTAGCATAATATATACGACCCAACTACAGCATTCGAAGCTTTCGAAGGAAGTCCCAAAGAATAGGGGAGGAATGTGCACTCCTACACTGCCACTGTTCGTTACTAAATGGTACTGAATCGTCCAATGGTCTTATGAATGAGAATACGTAGGTTTTTACAGTTTTATTGTGAACAGCCACCGACCATTTTAACGCAAGATTGTGTATTGATGGTTAACTTATTCTTAAACAGACTCAAGACACATTCCTTATTTACACAGATGAGTGATAAAGGCTGATTTCTAATAAAACGTGGAGAAAACGAACTTAATCACAAACTTCATAAAACCGAAAACAAACATATAACCACAGAAATTATGTGTTATTTTTTAATGGGAACTTTTGGAGGAAGCGAAAGTCCCATTCCCTATCATATTGTGCATACACTCCTGCCGGATACGAACATTTAGAAACATTCTGAATGTACTAAAAAACACAGAAAATAAGTAAAGTTGAAAATCTNAAAATCTTAAATTGCAGTTTAAGAACGTGCTAAAATTATTTTTAATATTTTAGTTTTAAGTAGATATGAAAGAGAATTGCTTTACGGTATTCATAACAAACAAAATTTCAAATTTTTATTATATTTATGTTTAAACCGTTTAGCTATTTCATACACCCCAATGGTTTAAGTTGTGATAACTACATAATGACCATCTGGTTACTCCTGATATTTATGGCAAACAAAGTTATGGTTTTGATGAAAACTTAATTTTTCTGTAGCTTGCCAACGGAGCATATTCTGAGTTTTTACTTTCATAATTTTAAATCATTAAAAATATTTTAACATTTACAGTACCATTTGTTAAAATCGTAAATTGTTGGAATATTTTTTATTTCTGATATGTTTTCTAATTCAAATTTTTATTTCAGTGATGAATTTTTTTTTTTTACTGCCACCTGACTGTTATTACGTTAACCCTCTCAGAGACACTTTAATTTACAGTTTCGGGTGTTGCAAACAAAACAAATTTATGATGCGCGCTGTACTTAAGTCGACACAACACTTGTTTGGTTGACAAAGCCAATGAGATGCAGGCTATATGTTTGACTACAGTTATATGAATCAACTATGACCTACGCCAGTAAGACGGTTTGCGAATAATTTACCCACAGGTAAGATCATTGGCCATTGAACATCGCAGCGTGCAATAAACCTTGCTAAAATTTACTAATTTCTCGAGCTGTGCTAGGATTCTAGCGGCACAATAGAAACCAAGAGTGGCATAACAAAAATATATAAAAATTTGATAACATAGTTCATACTTTTAAAGTGGGNGGCACAATAGAAACCAAGAGTGGCATAACAAAAATATATAAAAATTTGATAACATAGTTCATACTTTTAAAGTGGGATTAAGTGGCATAGAAGTGGGACAATTATATTTGAATAAATATCAGTTCACCAGAAATTTTAATGAAAAATAAATTATTTATCAAATCAGAATTTTGTCTCATGCATAGATTTCCCATTTTTCATTATCTTTAATCATTTATATGTTAATTGAGCAAGTACTTTATTTAATTGTTTTATATCATTTCATCTATTATTTTTACATAGTGATCTGACAATGGGATTTCATATTCATCATCTAGGATACAATTAATTTTTTTTACCAAAGTGCGAATCAACAATTTGAAAATCTGTAGCTTTATATTTCNTCATCATCTAGGATACAATTAATTTTTTTTACCAAAGTGCGAATCAACAATTTGAAAATCTGTAGCTTTATATTTATAACCTTCTCTAGTTCTTGTAGAATAATAATACATTTATATGAACGATTCAACTTGTTGAGCAGAGCTTCTATTTATATAAACAAAATTTTAATATCACTACACCAAATTTTTTACATAAATGAAGACCAAAATGGAGAAGAAATGTAAAAACTCTGGTGAAGAAAAAGATACTAACTGTTTCTACTCTCATAGAAAGAACCATAGGATAAACACGTTCATAAATTTAAAAACAATTTTGAATCANTCATCATCTAGGATACAATTAATTTTTTTTACCAAAGTGCGAATCAACAATTTGAAAATCTGTAGCTTTATATTTCTAACCTTCTCTAGTTCTTGTAGAATAATAATACATTTATATGAACGATTCAATTTGTTGAGCAGAGCTTCTATTTATATAAACAAAATTTTAATATCACTACACAAAATTTTTTACATAAATGAAGACCAAAATGGAGAAGAAATGTAAAAACTCTGGTGAAGAAAAATATACTAACTGTTTCTACTCTCATAGAAAGAACCATAGGATAAACACGTTCATAAATTTAAAAACAATTTTGAATCAGCTAGATATCGAGAAACCGTTAGAGAAAGTGTGTTGTAAAGAATGTGTAAAATATTTTTGTAGGTCATATATTAAAGAATATAAACAAACGAAATAACATATTTATAAGAATAAAGAATATACAACAAAAATATGCAAACATTGTCAAAAAACTAAAGATACTAATTTATTTACACCTCATCCTTATACAAGAGATAAACATTATTTGCGTAGAGTATGTATGAAGGAGTATATAATAAATATATATAATAAAAAAAAGCAATACAAAACAGACTTGGCTGCATCAGAGAAAGATATCACAATTGAATATAATAAATGTAGTGATGACACTAATAATAATAAAAAGTAAATTCATTTCTGAAATTTTTTATTTTTTTATTTTTTATTTTCTTATAAAACTTCTTACTATATAAATATAGAGAGAGAAAAATGGCAATACCAAAGCTAGGTGAAACGAAGGTGAGAGAGTTGGGAAAAGGCTAAATTTTTAAATATTAAAAATATACACAAGTTAAAGAAGAACGGTCTAATTAAAGCAGTAAATAAAAATGTTAAACAAGTAAGACAGAAGTTGCAATATAGACGACGAGTGAGATAAGAGCAAAAAAAAAAACTAATTTCAATAAGTTAAAAATAAAAGAATTATGATAGCCAAATATTTAAATAATAATAAGATATATACGTTAAAGAAGAGCGATCTCATTAATGCCACAAAGAAAAATAATAATCAATACCATTATAATGATTTAACTTTCGTTAATGCTGTTATTAATGAAGAATATAAACCAGATGAATAGCATTGAAGAATATTTTTCCAATCTCTAATAATATATATCTTAATCCTAGAAATAGAAGAATTAGAAGAACTTATCTAGTTAATAAGGCCTTAAAGAATAGACGGCAGACATATAAATAGAAAATAATATTGGTTTATTATAGCATTTTTTTTTCATGAATTCATAAAAATCTAAGGTGTTTTAAAATAATGAATGATGCTATTAAAGAACACAAGGTACTAAAGGCTAATATAAAAATAATTGCTAATTATCACATTCCCAATAGTAATCAAGCAAAACAGTTTTTGTTTCAGTCATTTAACTATACTATTTCAAATTAAAGCGGTATTATAAAATTTTACAATAAAGCAAGAACAGAATTACTAACACAAATGTCTGATATTCAAAAAAGATGATCTGGTTGGACATTAACTAATATTATTGGTTTGCAACTAGCTACTAATAAATATAATACATTAAATGGTTCATCATATATTGAACTGCCAAAATTTATTAAAGACAACGAAGCACTTATTAACGTTAAGAATACTGATGAAAAATATTTTCTTTGGACAATCAAAATAGCGATCTATCCGGCAGATGAAGATCCACAGAGAGAAACTTAATATAATAAGACAGGATTATATATACGTAAAATAGCAGATAAGTTTTATTACCGAATGAAAATTCATGATATAACGAAAATAGAAGATATAATTTTCTNAATCTAAGGTGTTTTAAAATAATGAATGATGCTATTAAAGAGCACAAGGTACTAAAGGCTAATATAAAAATAATTGCTAATTATCACATTCCCAATAGTAATCAAGCAAAACCGTTTTTGTTTCAGTCATTTAACTATACTATTTCAAATTAAAGCGGTATTATAAAATTTTACAATAAAGCAAGAACANGTTTTTGTTTCAGTCATTTAACTATACTATTTCAAATTAAAGCGGTATTATAAAATTTTACAATAAAGCAAGAACAGAATTACTAACACAAATGTCTGATATTCAAAAAAGATGATCTGGTTGGACATTAACTAATATTATTGGTTTGCAACTAGCTACTAATAAATATAATACATTAAATGGTTCATCATATATTGAACTGCCAAAATTTATTAAAGACAACGAAGCACTTATTAACGTTAAGAATACTGATGAAAAATATTTTCTTTGGACAATCAAAATAGCGATCTATCCGGCAGATGAAGATCCACAGAGAGAAACTTAATATAATAAGACAGGATTATATATACGTAAAATAGCAGATAAGTTTTATTACCGAATGAAAATTCATGATATAACGAAAATAGAAGATATAATTTTCTTGAGTAGATAAATAATTTCTTTTCTATTGAAATTCCCGGGGAACTGGTATTTATTCAAATATTATTGTGCTGATTTTATGCCACTTCGTCCCAATTTATAATTGTTGATAAAATTATCAAATTGTATTTATTATTGTTGTACCACTCTTCATCCCACTCTTGGTTTCTATTGTACCACTTTGGGAAAATTAGGTGCGCTAGTATTTTTATATAGAATTTATATAGAATTATGCTATAATATTTATATATTTAATTTTAAATGAAATTGCGTTAGAATCCTAGCACAGCTTGAAATATTGATCAATTGTATCAAGAATTTGATAAAAAAAATAGATTGATTTAATTCAAATTTACACATTAGAGCAGCTTATATCGCAATTATTTGAATAATTTTGATTAAATGGGGATATTTTTGTGCCTCTATTCTTCCTCTCGTCCCAGTTCGGCACCTAGGGATGCCACTTCGCGATGGAATGTTGCCGACATTTATTTTTACCGTGACGCTTTATTCCACTACTATTTTTTTTATCAATTTAGTTGAAAACTTAGTTTTGCCACTTCGTCCCACTGCTTTATTTTGTCAATTTTGTTGAAAAAATTAAAATTTGCGCCAGAAAAGTTGGAAAAATTTGANGTGTGTGATTAATTGGTTAATATAAGGCTCACTCATAGGTAGATACATCCGAAATTTCTGTTTCTTTTTGGCGACAGGCTGGACTACAAAACCTCGTACGTTTGTTGTAACCAACTATAACCGTTAACGAGTAGGAGGACCCCTTAATTCAATTATTCCCATGGAATGTGGGTCAGTGTGCTTAGGTCATAAGGTCTCTGCACTTATCATGTTCTATCTAAAGTTGTTGACTCGGAGTTTATTTGACCCTCCCTGGCGGATTCGAAGCAAACAACAAACATTTAAAGCCAAAATGCCCGAATCACTTGTAACCTGGTCAGAAGGTAAAATTATATTTCGCTGTGGCAGTAGCAAGTTAACAAATAACACCACCTTTACTTTATAGAAAATTGTGGAGGTTAAGGTGGCAGCGGCGCGCATTTTGCAGTCCTCTAGTCGTGGACGAGCACACGAAGTCCGGTGGAGTCTTCCCATCAAACTAATGCTGTTCTTTAACATTTTTTTTATAGTTTTGGTGCAGAAGTACATAAAAACAGAAATAAAATCGTAATTGACTAGATGAAAGTTGACAAAGTATCACATTCCGTGCGCAAAAAAGCTGCGCTCCTGGTAAATGTAAGGAATTAGCGGGTGATAGTTAATAAAAATGAATAGAAAGTAATAAAATAAATTTAGTATAACTGCAGCTATACAATACATTTTGTGATATAAAAAGATAATCAGAATTAATAGTTTTGATTTGCTTTTTAAAATACTGCTGAGAGCCAAGAAAGCTTTGCCTCAGACAAATATCTAATATTATTTACACTTAAAACTTAAGGAACAAATAGCAAACAATTTTAAAGCAAATTAATTTTTCTGACAGGTATCAATATACTTCCTTATGCAGAGTGGTTCTAAAACCATGGGACAAACATTGAGAGGTGGTAAAGCTCACTAAAACAAACAATTATTGTATAGGAATATATGGGCNCTAAAACCATGGGACAAACATTGAGAGGTGGTAAAGCTCACTAAAACAAACAATTATTGTATAGGAATATATGGGTGGAAGTGACGCGTGGAGGCACAAACACAAAAATAACACATGAAATGCAACACATTGTTTATTTACAACGTCGCCGCTAAATGCCTTTTTGCAGCAATGTTTATAATAATTGCTCAAAATTGCTACCACTGACAGTAATGCAAGCTTGGTAGCCTCGGTGGAGTGATTGGCGAACAGATTCAAATACGCCGGGTATTTCACGCACGCGTGCAGCCGCACAGGATAGTCGAGCGACGAGGTCTTCAATGGAATCAACTGGAGTCTCGTAAATGAGGGCTTTCGAATGCCCCATAGAAAAAAATCGAGACTCGATAAATCTGGCGATCGTGGTGGCCATCGGAATGGCCCACCACGCCCAATCCAGCGTACTCCAAAAGTAGCATCCAGGTAATTGCGGACTTCCATACTGAAATGGGCTGGCGCACCATCATGCTGAAACCACATTTCATTGCGAACGCCAATCGGAACTTCTTGCAGCAATTCTGGTAAAACCTCTTCCAGAAATATCCAATAACAGCGGCCATTGAGTCGGGTTGGTAGGAGATATGAGTATATGAGATAATCATTCACAATATCCGTCCAAACATTCACAGAGAAGCGTTGTTGGAATGTATGTGGGCGTGTGGCGTGTGGATTTTCTGTTGCCCACACATGAGAATTGTGGGCATTGAAAACGCCTTCGTATGTAAAGGTCGCCTCATCTGTGAATAGCACATGAGATGGAAAAGCCGGTTGCAACGCACACTGCTGCAAGAACCATTGGCAGAATGCCACGCGCAGAGGGTAATCACACGTCTGCAAAGCTTGGACTCTCTGTATGTGGAATGGGTGTAAACGCTCGTCGTGTAAAACTCTCCAAACGGTTGGTTGACTGACATGTAGATGACATGCTACATCCCTTGTACTTGTGCCGGGTGTTTCGTCCACATGGTCCAAGATGACTTCTTCAAGGTGTGGTTCTCGTACAGTCCTTGATCGACCCCTTCCATCAGTACTGGCGATAAAGGAACCATTTTCACAAAGTTGCCGATGTAATCGCTCAAACATTTTGTGGTTCAGCATGTGTCTACGTTAAAAGCGTTCCTGATACAGCCGTAGCGCTGCTCTGCCGTTACCATTAGCAGCACCGTACATTAGTTGCATGTCTGCCTTTTCGCTTTTCGTAAAATCACCCATCACGGCTGAACTCTCAAGTGCAAATGCTTTGTTCGCGATGCAGCAGGTCACTGGTGCACCGTTTGACTGCCCTCAACTATCGCCACCATTGTCAGTCAATCACGCCATATGTAGAGGTCGCCAAGCATGTGGACTGTTGGTGATGCATTTCCAGCAACTGTTTCAACATTTTCTGTACGGAATCACTCGTTAAGTATGCTGCTAATGAACATTTTATGTTTCCGTTAATGTGTTATGTTTTTGTGTTTGTGCCTCAACGCGTCACTTCCGCTCATATATTCCTATACAATGATTGTTGGTTTTAGTGACCTCTACCACCCCTCAATGTTTGTCCCATGATTTTAGAATAATCCCGTGTATAGTGTTTCTAAAGTTACTGCTTAAGTTTTTCTGCTTCTTTTCTGCACATATTTCTTTTACTTGGCGATTCATATGCACAACATGAAATAAAATCCGTCTACAAACACCTACCTGTCTATCTGCAACAGGACGAAGAGATTCTTGGCTGTTTCCCATGACAATATATGTTTGCAAGGTAACGTGCTGATGCAAACAGATATAAAAATAATTATAAAAGCAAATAATTATAAACATTTAACAACCTATTTATATTGCGTGAGCATCGTGCGCTGTACATCATGTTAGTAGAAATAAAAATACTTTGGCCAAGCCGAGAAGCGCAGGTGCGATAAGGGCAACCCTGCTATACACTGATGCAAACAGATATGAAAACAAAATGTGAAGGCAAAATAGATATAAGCACTTACCAACCAGCACAATTACATTTTACACAAACGTCGAGTGCTGTACGCGGTGTGTTAAACGATGCTATACAATACCAGACCGTCCTGGCCAGTACAACAGAATGGCAAACGACTTCCTTGCGAACTGACTGAAACGAAACCACCGCATTCAGTGTACAACCAACACTCACGTCACTAGCAGCGGAACACATCCGAGCCGGCTGACTTCGCACAATCAACTAATATCGTGAGAATCTTTAAGGCGTCCCAGGCGGCCGACCGGTGGCGCGGATACCACTTAGTCGCGACAAGTCGAACGGATGGCACAGAACGCAAGCCGAGAGAGAAAGACGCGTCAGGCCCCAGGGTGGTAGACCAACCGAGTCACACATGCACTTCCCTTTACGAGAGGAATTCAGTTATACAGTACAAACTAACAACGTATCATGGTTTATATACTATATGTATATACATATATATACCAGAATATTCAACGCATCCGTAGTTTGAAATTTTGTCTTTGCAAAAAATGTGTGTACGATGTATAGTTATTCCTGTATTTAATCGCAAATTTCCTTTCAAAGCAGTTTTTGTTAAGTATGCAAGTAAGACCACGCTGTCATAGTGTTCTGATCACACGTCTCATACCACAGCGACCTGAGTTCGATTCCCTGCATGGCCAAACCCGAGTTTTTAATGCGGGAGAAACGCGACGAACGTTGCCATGGAGGGTTTCCTTGGAGAAACCCCATTACCCCTTCTCTTTCGAATTCCACCGCTTCTCCAAATTAGGGCTTCTTTCCAAATAATACTCGGGTTAAACAAGCGCTTACATGTTCCCCCCTCGCTTTGGTTTGTCACTACACGCACGCTTCCCACTCGGAGCCGCAGTGGTGTAGCGTCTAGGGCCACCCACCAAGATAATTCTGATTCGATTCCCGGCGGGGTCACTCCCGGATTTTTGCAAGGGGTAATCGTGCAGGACGATGACGCTAGTTTTATCGGGATCTTCCATTTCTCCCGCCCTTTTATTCTGGCGCTGCAGCATGTCTATCTGACTTCACACTCATCGACTCTCAAGACCATAGATGCTAATAGTCGTCCAAACCTCTTATCTCAACACTTCACATTCGATTATTATTGCTATGTGGGAATTTAAAGTGGTAACGATGGTTTTAGCGAATAATAATGGAATTGCAGTCGATAATAGTGTCGCAGTTAATTCAAACGGAGAAAAGATAGGTAAAGGTTTACAGGATATCATACCAGCGCTGTATAGAGTCTTAGACAATATTATTTTAACATCCAAGCTGCAAATTTTTTTCCCCGCTTATCCAGCGGACACAAATCAGGAGCACTTACGACAATAACGACAATTAATAAGAATAACTTACTGTATTAAGTGACAGTAGAAAAATATCATGTTCAAGTTTTACAAGGCAATATCGATCACATATACGTACAGTATACAGTGCCCTGTGTAAAAAAACAACAATATAATTAGTAAACATAAACGCATCAATTAAATACCAACACCACAAATATGATTTATTACTTAAGATTTTTAACACATTTCAATAGATTTTTCAAAACATCCTAATTGTGCTGGAAAAAACTTCTTATTTAGGTATAAAAAATGTCACAAAAATTGTTATTAAAGTTAATTAATACAGACATTACATTTGCTTCTAGACCATAATTTCTTTATCGTAAAAATGCTGCTTTATTTCACAGTATATTATTACGTGTCAAATAAAATTGTGCAGATTGTAAATTCGAAATTATAATGATTCAGAGAGTTTTTTTTTTTTTTTTTTTTTTNAACACATTTCAATAGATTTTTCAAAACATCCTAATTGTGCTGGAAAAAACTTCTTATTTAGGTATAAAAAATGTCAGAAAAATTGTTATTATTAATTAATACAGACATTAGATTTGCTTCTAGACCATAATTTCTTTATCGTAAAACTGATGCTTTATTTCACAGTATATTATTACGTGTCAAATTAAATTGTGCAGATTGTAAATTCGAAATTATAATGATTCAGAGAGTTTTTTTTTTTTTTTTTTTCCCAGAAATACGTATTTACGTTAGGTTCCTTGCAAACATATGAAGTATAAGATATCGTTAAGTTATAGTTTGTGCGTCCAGTTGGATCACAAAACTAATCTTTTTCCACAACCTGTTTGCTAAAACCCGCACACAGCAAAAACATACTTACAATAAGCAGGTAAAAAATAAAAAAATAAAAAATCAAAGAATTTTTTTTTAATTATATGCATTTAGAGTCTTTTATTTCCTCCCCTACATTTGATTCACCGCTACTCCACCCTCATCTCGTGTCACCTTATACATTCTTCGGCTGCTTTGCTCAAGTAAGCGTCAGTCTACTCTTATACCATACTGTGACCCTGCCTCAGGTGGGAACCACGTGTGGATTTTCATTTCCTCTTTTTCATTTACACGTGAAATATTAATTAATGTATCTTGCATTACAGCAATCATGAACACATTTTAGCAGAAGTAAAGCGGAGAAAATATCCTTATAAGTAAACTTGTGGATATGCTGATAACTTTGTATATAGTAATGCACTACGTATAATGGTAGGCATACAATNCCTTATAAGTAAACTTGTGGATATGCTGATAACTTTTTATATAGTAATGCACTACGTATAATGGTAGGCATACAACATTTATTGGTTTAACATTCCTGGTAGGGGGTCAATGACAGAAAAAATGTGTTCATGGATCTGCAAAGATCTGAAAAGTAAGGGCTCCAAATATCCAATTATATTAATGTGGCCCCTAAAACGTTCTGGTAACAGTCCAAGTACAGCAATAGTATGGCGTTAAAAGAGAGAAGTAATACATTTTTATTAAAGCTTAATAAATTATGAATAAGTAACACGCTTTTAAACAGTAAGTTTTGTCTCATACATATATATATATATATACACACACACACACTTATTGTATTGGGTTTTAAATGGTACAGAAATAATAAATTCTCTTTGTGCTACTGGTGACGTACAAAGTTATAAACCCTAAAAAAGATATTCAACGGAAAACATTTACTACAGTTAACTAACTGGCTGGAACTGTGATCTACATCGCAGTCCAGTGCCAAGTTAAGATCGTCAATATTAAGTATGAACTGATATATCACGAGAAAGTAAAGATGATTTTACAAATCTGACACATTGGCTTAATAGTATGTTGCTACCATGATGGGCTATTCGCAGTAAAGTGAGCATGTTTTACGGATCTCCAAACAGGAATAGTAATCAATAAATATATTTTATTGTGGCAGCAGAGTCCAGGAGCGGATCTAGACCTTCGGTTTTGGTGGAGTGGGGGAGTCACTTCCTCATTTTGCAGATGCAGGTCTATGAATTCGAGTCGTGGCATGGGAGGGAAAGATTATCTCATCATAATTTTAGGAAAATATATTAAATTAATTAAATAAAATGAGTATTTAAACAATAAAAATATAATTTCATTAAAAAAATACACTACACTTTCATGTCAATGTGTGAGTATTTTTTGGGGGGTCATTACCCTGTGATCCCCCCACCCCCACACACTCCTTTCTGATCTGCCTTATAGGCTTTAACGTTTGAGAGCGGTGAAGTGTATAGGGCCTAAACTGTGTTTATTAGTCACATGGCAATGTTTTATATTTATAATTACAAGTATCCGAAGGATACAAATTTACTGAAAAGACAAATAAATAACGGCCTTAAAAAGGCTCACTTGATTGTGAATAGCCTTTACACAGTTTATCGTATTTTCAATCAATAATATATGCAGAATGTACCATCTGTGTGATTTTACTACTTACATCGAATATTGAGTGTACGAGAACATGTATGATGACAGTTACAAGGAGCCAGGTAGCCCACCAAAGTAAGGAAATAAAGAAGTCCTAACAATGATGGTTAATAACGTACACTTTTAAACCTAAGTCCCAACAGAGACGCTTCGTCGTCAAGTGGTGGTTACTAAGGATAAAAGCGCGCCAATACACGCACATGCAAAGCCCTAGGTCCTCGGAGAGTAGTACATCCTAACAACGTCTTNGCCAATACACGCACATGCAAAGCCCTAGGTCCTCGGAGAGTAGTACATCCTAACAACGTCTTTCAATATTCACAAGTCCTTGTAACACACACCCGTGGTGTAAACACATTTTGTAAAAAAAAAAAAATATTTCTTTACTATTTTGAATGCACAGCGTAGAAAAAATGCCCCATCAAAATAATGTATTTTTTCATTTATGTTATTTAATAACTTCTTGGAGTGCAAGGCATGCAAGAGGCGCACAGCATACCTTAAACACGTAAAGGTGTGTGTGTGTGTGAGCACACGCGCGCGTGTGAGTTCAAGTTGCTTCAGTTTAATACTCTTCTCGATTTCCCTTACAACGTAAAAAAGGAGGTCGTTTATAAGGTTACTCATATGAGAAAGGTCATTTGTTGTTCTCGCCGTGTTGTTGCAGTAAATCGGCCGCACTTACACGTTCATCTTAACAGTGGACCCAGCGCTCATGTTCTACTGTGTGTTCCTAGAAGCACGACCGCCGACGTAGTCATTACACGCCGCTGAAGCCAACCATAAAGATGCAATCCGTTGAAATCCTGGGACCCTTCTTTCGCTCACACTTTCGCTGATGACCGTCTTACATGATGACATTCGTGCGAAGATTCTATTATGGGCATGCGTAAAAATAGGATTAGCAGTGTCTTAAAAAAAAACTAAGTTTTGAAATCACATTTTTGCACGATACCGAAAAGTATTTTAAATAAAATAATCTGGTAAATTGTAGCTAGCATGGAGTGTCATTTCAACATATATAAGTTATGTAGAAATAGTAACGTCAGAAATTATATATCTTGTACGTTATTGTTAGTAAGAAATAAAAAAACCCCGAAAGGTACAATTAACGGTTATTGAAAGGACTCGTAACGCGTTATTTTCCTAAATATGAAATCAAAAACAGAATTTGAACTTCTTAATATATTTTGATAAGGTTTGTTTTATTTACTGTATATTTGAATTAACAAAACCATTATATAGGGTAATAGTTGATGCAGTGTTTAGTTCTGGAATAAAAAATTGTTGAGTGTTTTTTTTTAATTATAACATACAGAAACCACAATTTCGGTACATAAAATAAAAAAATATAATTAATTTATAAAATTTTACTACGTGGAACTTTATAATAACATAACTAACACAAAATCCCATCGTAATTTTAATCGAATTTCGTCTTTATGAAGGTTTCTGCTATAAATTGATATTTAAGTATATTTTTCGTCACAACATATATGTATATTTAAATATTTTAGAGTTGTAGATAAAATTATTTAGTAAATTTTAAGACAATTTTTAATATGTATATAACCGATTTTGTTGTTTAGATTAATCATTTTTAAAAAAATAGGCAGTTTTTAAACTGAAAACTATATACTGTATTAATGTATATGATAGTAATCAGTATTCACATATCTCGTCAATAAATTTAGCCCCATCAAAAATAAGCTTAGTAGTTAAGATTATGTTCTTCGTTTTATATTTCGGAAAATCACGCACTGAGACCTTTCCATGGCCCTTAACGAGAATCTGACTTCAGAGTTGGTGTCGTCTAAGCTTTTGAGTCGAGAGATTACAACGTATGAAATCAGGTACTTTGTAAACTACAATTGATAAGAGTATAGAGTTAAAAATTAGGTATTGTGACAGGTAGGATTAACAGGCAACGATTTCACCTCAAAACAATCTCAAAGTCTGGCANATAGAGTTAAAAATTAGGTATTGTGACAGGTAGGATTAACAGGCAACGATTTCACCTCAAAACAATCTCAAAGTCTGGCATTTTGATTGTTGAACGGCGCTGGTTGAGTCTGGAGAGCCGACGAGGGTGAAATGAGATGGTAATGGAGCAGCACTGGAATGCAAGAGCCGGGGAAACGGGAGATCTCCGAGAAAACCCGCCGAGCAGCGGCATTGTCTGGCACGATTCCCACTTGCGATAGAGTTAAATGTGTTAGGTAAGCATTTGTGAATACTAAAAAAAATTAGCTTTCGTTTTTTTCAAACGCACATAAGTGTAACAATGGGCAAATTGGTAAAATATTTACATTTCCAATAATTTTACAGCTTCTGTTGACCAACGCATGAATAAAGTGAACAGGCCCATGGCAATGTCAATTTTGTAAATGGCGGAGGAATACACAATAAACGTCTCAACGGAAGATTAGGTCATCTCTGGCCGTGCGTAAATGTGAAGATATCTGGAAATGATTTCGCGGCAGGTATAAACGGCTCCTTAACGCAGAAAATAGGAGTTCTAGTTGGAACGTTAAGGAACTAAATGGTTCATCTAGTCTGCAGAGTATAGGACGAGCCAAAACACGTGTGTTCATCCCCGCGCCAACGACTTCGGTGTTTTTGACAACGCGAATACAGCTGCTTGTATGTTCGAGGCGGCTGTGGAGAGTGATCGGAGTGCATTCGTGCGAGCAATGCGGTGTTTGATCCACCTAGGCTACGGAAAGAAGTGGGAGTTCATGTCATACTGATACAGTTCATGCACTCTGGTTGTGTAGCATACTGGATTGTACGTGAATAGTTTATTGTGGACATTATTTTATAATTTGGCAGTGAGGAGTATATTACTGTAATCGCCTGTTACATTGTGAAAGATGGGTATATTTTTTTGAGATATTTAAAGTAACATAGGAAATAATATTTTTATATTTTATACAATGAAGCCCTCCATCCTTTCGCGAACTCTGCCACGCCCAGGCAGCTGTAATGGCATTACAGAAGGCTGTACTGCAACCAGGCATGAAACTACTAGGGAAAGCGATCCCCGATTTGAAGAATATGCCGAGTTCCTTTTAACATTTAGCATTATTTAAAAATACCCCTTTTGACTTTTTTCCAAGCGACTTGACAGGGAATTTATTAGTGACAATTTGTCAGGGCTCCTGCTTTATGAATGCAAGAAACGAGAAATCACGTGGTCAAATTGATGAACACGAGACAGTTGGGCAGTGCAAGCAAGAATGCTTGCACTGCCCGACAGCAACGGTCGATAACTGGACTAGCCTCGGAAAAGGAGTCGAGCCTTCCCGCTCAGTCCGGTAACCGTGCCGACAGGAAGCAACCAGTGTTGCCAACAGGTTTTAAAAAAATCCCGCTAGAACATACACAAAAATAAGTTATTTTCCATTTGAAAAAAGGTATACTTTTGTAAAACTATTTAAAACCAATTAATCACTGAAAATGCAATTATAACTTTGCTATTCGAAAACCACACGTTTGCAAGATTAAAAATTAAAATTAAAAGTTTTTTTTTTTTCTTAAAAAATGTGGTTGCTTTGAATTATCGGGGTTAATTTCTGCATCCGCAGAAGAGAGGGAAACAACTCGTCGCGGTTTTATGGTTTCAATTTAATCCATTAAGTTGTTTTTTCTTAAACTGTNAGAAATCACGTGGTCAAATTGATGAACACGAGACAGTCGGGCAGTGCAAGCAAGAATGCTTGCACTGCCCGACAGCAACGGTCTATAACTGGACCAGCCTCGGAAAAGGAGTCGAGCCTTCCCGCTCAGTCCGGTAACCGTGCCGACAGGTTTTAAAAAAATCCCGCTAGAACATACACAAAAATAAGTTATTTTCCATTTGAAAAAAGGTATCCTTTTGTAAAAACTATTAAAAACCAATTAATCACTGAAAATGCAATTATAACTTTGCTATTCAAACACCACACGCATGCAAGATTAAAAATTTAAATTAAAGGTGTTTTTTTTTCTTGAAAAATGTGGTTGCTTTGAACTATCGGGGTTAATTACTGCATCCGCAGAAGAGAGGGAAACAACTCGTCGCGGTTTTATGGTTTCAATTTAATCCATTAAGTTGTTTTTTCTTAAACTGCAGTACAAAAAAGCTATATTTCTCGCTAGGTAGAATAAAAAATATTTATGCCACTTAACCGAACTTTGNTTAAACTGCAGTACAAAAAAGCTATATTTCTCGCTAGGTAGAATAAAAAATATTTATGCCACTTAACCGAACTTTGATAAAACTAAACACAGCTGACAAAAAAAAAATCTATATTGCAATACTGGAGGTAACGCGGACTGTATCGGAACTGCCCTGAGAGTGTTCGGGGCGCCGGGAGGAGCGCGGTAACGGTTTGCACGGCGACATAGCACAGCGCGGGGGACGTGCCGCGCGGTTCGCTATTCCCTCGCTGGTTTACCGCGTCGCTGCACGCGCCATATCGGCCGCGGCCGCGCGCGATAGCGCACGCACAGATTAGCGACGCCGGGCCGGGAGGTGCGCACGCGCCCGCTCTCCACGGCCTTAGCACTAGAAGGAGAAGGGGGAAAGGGGCTTCCTACTTCGTCTCTCCAGAATTCTTCCCACGTGTGCCGGAGCCGCGAGGGACTATAAACAGAAAGCTCCGGCAGGAAATGTACTTTCTCTGTGTCCCCTTTACTCCTGATTCCCGCCCACGCCTATAAAGCCCACCCCATCTTCCTCCCTCCCTAGTCTTATACACATACGCACCCCCTCCCCCTCCCCCCTCGTGAAAGGTGCTTTCTGATCCTCTTTCCCCCCTTCAACCGCCGTCGGGAGAGGAGTTTTTTTTACGCGTCCATCGAGAGATGAGTGGATNGGAAAAACCAAAGTGGCAATACACACGAGCAAGGATTTACCTTATTGCACTTGGGTAATACGTATAGTATATTCGCGGTTTCTTCACACTTTTTAAATGAAACCTTTGAAAAAATTTCCCTATAGATAACGCACTTGCTCGTTTCCTAAGTACTCGTATATCATGTATCACAAGCGTTTTATACTTCTGTTAACATGAAAGTAGGTACATTATTTTTTGTTAAATTGAACTTTTACTTATTTTTATCTGTAAATTAAATTATTTATAAATGATATGAATAAAAAAGGGAGAACATTTAACTGCTGGTAATGCCAAGTAAGTAATATCTCTATGGAAAATATTATTACACTGAGTGCGAATGAATGCGGTGCGCTGTCCCGTTGGTATACTTTTATATACTCGGTTCAACTTTGTTTGCATGAGGCGGAGGAATATTCTGCAAGTAGAACTTTAGCAGGACTTCAGAAAAGTTGGAAGTAACCGTGAATTGACTATACGCAAAAAGCACTAAGCGCCCTTAGAGCGTAGCATAGAGGTATTTTGACGTTGTATTAAAATATTAAATTAACAGTACATGTATTTTAATGTATTATAACTTTTTTATATAATCGAATATTTGAAACCACTTAAAGTGCCTGTAACCGCACCATAATTATTCTTATTTCCATAAACGTTAAAAATCTAAGGAAAATTACTATCTTTCATACATTGCGTGGATAAGGCCAAGAAAAATAAATAACGTATATAAATATATTACATATCACAGTAAGTAAATCACGCATAAATACTAGAATATATATATATANACACTTGATTTGATTAAAAAAAAGGGGGGGTGAGTAGCCTCACTCAGTTGGTCTGTAAGTGGATCGTGTAACTCAAAAAGTGGTATCATTCGCAAAAAGATAATAACCAGGTGGCAATACTGGGAATCATAACACTTTTCTAACATATTTGACAACATGAAGCAACGTCTCGTTCTGGTATTCGCGAACAGCTAGGTGTCAATGGGGTGGCGCACCATAGAGGAAACAACTGACCGTCCCCTTCACATAGACGTGTCGAATGCGAGCTCGTTAGCCCCTCACCACCTCAAACCGAGATTTACGAACGCCATCCAAACCGTAACACCAGATATGCTGACAAGAGCGTGGAACGAGTTTGTTTATTTTGTAGATGTCGTTCGGGCCGCTCATGGTGGTCACATTGAACATTTATTGATGTATGGTAAACAAACTTCACGGTTCCACGGTCTATTTGATTGGCCAATCAAGGTTGGGGGTTGTTTGTTTTTGATATTATAGACCTTCAAAGTTATTTTACACTCATCCTGTATTAAAGAGGAATACCTAAAACGTACTGACGAGTTTTTCAAACATAGCTATAGCGCATGATCTGTCCTAGGTCGCAAATATTTTCAAAATTTGTTCGAATACTATGTTATGTACAAATATATTTATATAAATTAAATATTTTACATATGTAATTCTTAAGTTTTAAAACTTAAAGACCTAAGTAGGTTAAGAGAATGATTAATTCTTGTTTGGAATTAATAATTACGTGCCTATAATCGTCTGCAAAACCCAGCACAATGGCTAAACCATTTTCGGTATATAAAAGCAGCTTGTACCACTACAAATAATGCAGATATTCTTCTCTCGTTGAGAGGACATGGTGAAAATAATGGGATGCTGTTCTAGTGGTCAGAAAATGTTATCATCTACCGTGACATATGGAAAGATTAAATCATTTGCAGCACTCGACAAAGATACCGAGCTTGCATACCTGCCTAAAGAATCCCTTCTCGCATATGCATGACAAGAAATACAATCTCTCTACTAACACCTACCTACCTACCTATCTGCAATAGGACAAAATCATAATTGATTTGTCGAATGAAGAATGAGTTTGAGTGTGTAACTATTATTATGTTTTTTTTTAGAACTCTGTAAAATAAAGTTAAAGTATACAAACAACCTGTCTGCTATTCCTTTATATTTTACCTGCTTATATTAAGCTGTTCGGGAGAAACGATTAAGACTAATTTAAGGTACATCGAAGATGTTATTCATTCATTATCATCAAATATACATTTTTTCGTATGGTCTTACGCAGTGCCTTGATACGTACAAATACGTGTAAGTTGTGATGCCATAAGAACTCTAAATATATGTACGCACATTCTTAGTATAGCCATTAGCATGGATTTATGTGAAAATTCATTCAGGATTTTATTTGAAACAAATATGAAAGCATTACTTTAAAAAAAACACTAGCACTTTATTACAGCTAAAATCACACTCAGCCAGCCTATCATAAAAATTTGTACAGCCACGGACCTTTTCGTGTACGCTTTACAATTAGTTTAAATAAACGATTATTATGTCGCGCATCGAACGTTCTGCACACTAAAGTACGAAGGGCTGCTGACAATCATTACCTCCCGCCACGCACCACCAAAAGTCACTGACATAGTGCGTATATGAACATAAAATGTCTTTCAAATTAATTTTCTGTACCGAGGTGAATAAAAACATCAGCTAAGGGGGAAATATGTATGCCACATCACCTATATTAACTGTATTAATTATTGCAAGATATTTGGAACGCAAAAAAAAAAAAAATTACTAAGTTCCTCCTAGTTACCGGTGGTATGTTTGAATTTGTAAATGCAGGCAGCTGTACGACGTCGGTAAAAGCTCAAATGTTATTCGTTCTCGGCAGGAGTCAGTTTGACAGTAGTCTGGGTGTACGTATAAGTTCTCATCTGCTTGAAGGTGATGCAAGCCCATGATGGTATGCAATATAGTAGTGAGCATATACCTAAACACACTGCTTATACGATTATCCTATCATTAGTTGGTAAAACAATGTTGCTGTTGTGGCAAAACGTTTTAGAGATAACTTAATGTGTGTGAAGAGTACCTGTACGAAAGGACTGCCCTCCATTTATTAGAAGCAATAATTTTGAATATGCATTACAAGATATGTAAAGGTTGTGTTATATTGTCTTGATGGTATGGCTCAAATGTTTTTAGTAAGTATGGAGGGTGGTATGTTAATAGATTATTAGTAGGAACTGTCTCATAACGCGCTCGTGTCTGATTTTTTTGTATGATTTGTTCAAATGATATTATGATATGGTTAACAAGTATTTGGTTTCAATTTTTTTGCAGGAGAGGCTGGTTTGTTTGTTCTGATAGTATGGTCAGAGGGCATTGGTATGTAAGTATAGTTAATCGGAATGATTGGTCGAAACATTTTGGTTCTATGGTTGATATGGCTTGCCAGTATGGTTTGTGGGTTTGTTGATATTGCATGACGATAAGGGCTTTGCAAATGAGTGATGTGATGTGGTCGACAAATGTTGATAGTTAGATTGTTTTCGGCTAGAAAATTTGATTTGCTGGTCTGGTTGTATGACCTATTAATATGACATTTTAGAAATTAATCTTTATAAAAATGAAATAGTTAACTGACTGAAACGGCAATAGCATCGAAGGTGATACTAAATTCAGTGAGAATTGAGCCAAAGGCAGAGAAAACAGTGCAAATTGAGTGACTGATAATCAGTGCCATATAACTGAGTAATATGGTTGCTGAATTTCACTGATTTGTTTGTGATTCCCACTGAGTGTCAGGAATTTCACTGCCGTAAGTCACTTGTTCTCAGTTAATTTGCTCGATTTGCCAGTTGGCAGTAGCTCATCAACTGACTTTTAGTGAATGTTATTTCGCTTATTGGCATCACTGATTCGGGTTTAGTGCATACCAACTCACAAAATGCTAGAAACATAGTCGTAGTGTACTTGTAATAGCAGCACTGTCGTGTTAGATGCTACATCTGTAGTCCATACACGACATCATCTCATTAAGTGTATTACCAGTAAGTGTATTACTTCTTATAAACTGTAGGGCATGTGATTTAAATTTATTTATACATTATAGTTTCTCAAACATAGGTTCAAACGCGATTATAATCTCAGGCTACGTGCCTGGTCCATATTACTTAACGCTTTATTCATCATTTGAGAAAATCGTTGACGTTATGATGCAAGTTTGTTATTAAAGAAAATCTATATTTTACATTTAGTTATGTGGGCTTCATTATACTTGACTATTACACTTAAATAACATGATTCCAAATGAAAGCGGCAATATAATTTCTGCAAATTTATCACGTAAGTAAGGGTTTACAATTTTAGAAAATGGTAAATTATTTGATGATAACAATTCACAAATAAGTTAAAACTGAAATATTTAATAATGACGGGGAAAATAAAACATAGAGATGAGGAAAAAATCTACACTGACAGTTTCGTTTAATCGTGATTAAGTTACTTTTATGGTAAAACCTTTTGACATGTAACAGTGTAACAGTGAAGTTTTAAATATACTTAAAATATTATAATCTTAAAGCAGGAAAGGTTGCTTAGTTCACAGTTGCACTTAAATGTATTGAATATTTATTATTTTTATGTCCCCAGTGCTTCAATATGATTGTCAGGAAGTTCTCATATAGCGCTTATTTTTCGTTTAGATGTGTTCAAAAATGTGCAAAATTTTCGAGGAAAGATAACTAAATTATTAAAATTCGATGTGACAGTGAATTGTCTATTCAGAGATTGGAATGTTTAAATAGTACCGACTTCAGTAATGTTGGTTTCATTACTAAATATCAAGTCTCTGTATTTGGTTACAATATTTTTTTTAGTCAAACGGTTTTATTATAGCACGGGCGAGTGTTTTAATGTTGTGACTTGTCAAAGCTACCGGGTAGTCTCTCCGTTTTCGATGTTCCTAGAAAGTTGCAGCTTCACTCGTTGACAAACAACCGGTGAGGTCAAGCTACTTTGATTGACGATTTTAGTACGCTTGACCTCATAACGGCCCTCGCGAGGTATAGGCTGTTCAGGGTTTAGTGAGCACTTTTCAGGGCCTAGCTACTTTTTCCTTTCAGCCATATTTTATCCTTTAAGCACATTTT
>NQII01003696.1:4858-34226 GCA_002778355.1 Clitarchus hookeri
GAGTTGACCGAGCCGAGCGGCCGACCGTTGAAGAGCCACGCGACGTCGGGCTCCGGGTCCCCGCGCGCGTGGCACCGGAACGTGACGTTCCCGCCGACGTCTCGCTGCACCAGGGCCGCGTCGACCTCGACCTCGGGGGCGCACGCGAACTCCATCGCGTCGAGGTCCTGCCAGGCACGTCCCCGGAGGGCTTCAGGCTCGGCGCACGTCAGCGACATCGAGTAGAGGTTGCTGGGGACGAGCCACTCGCGGAAGCCGCGCAAGTCGCAGTCGCACCTCCACGGGTTGCCGTCGAGCGCGAGCGTCTTGAGCTTGCCCACCGGCTCGAAGACGCGCTCGTCCAGCTGCCGGAGCTCGTTCGCCCGCAGGTTGAGCGAGTCCAGGGAAGCGAGGTTCGCGAAGGCGTCCTTGTGGACGCGACGCAACGTGCAGCGCTGCAGCTCGAGGGTGCGCAGGTGCGGGAGGACCGGGAACTGCGAGTCGCGCAGCTCGGACAGCGGGTTGCCGTTTAGGCAGAGCACCCGCAGGCGGTCGTTGCCCGTGAAGGTGTCCGGGTGGAGGCTCCGCACGGAGTTGTCGGACAGGTCGACCTCGACGAGGATCTTGAGGTCGCGGAAGGCGTCCTTGTGGACGTCGCGCAGCCCCGAAGCACGCAGGAAGACCCGCTGCAGGTTGACGAGGCCGACGGAGCGGAAGGCGTCCTTGGTGAGGTAGGGGATGGAGTTGCCGGAGAGTTCGAGCACCTGCATGTCGGAGCTAAGGGCGCTGGGCACGGCGGTGAAGCCGGCGTCCCGGCACAGCGCCGTCTTCTTGCCCGAGCTCCACTTGCAGCGGCACGAGGAGGGGCAGTCGTCGGCCCAGTCTGGGGAGGAGAGCGTCCCCGCCGCCAGCAGCAGCAGCCACAGCCCCGCGAGCATGCCCGCCGACGTCGTGCGTCATCTCGCGGCACGTCGTCCGCCCGCCCGCATCGGCCCTCCTGCAACACACAGCCCACACCTTCCCTCACTAACCGCCTCATCACACACTAGACATCACATACCGAGTGCCAGGTAACTCGCGGATACGGACTGCACCACACGAATCTGTAATCAAAACCAAATATAATATACTCTTTGGTAAAAATACACGAGGCCCTTCGTTTGTGAGAAAAACAACATTAAATGTCCAAAAACCATTGTAGCACACATGTGGTATTCCAGTTAGATAAAGGTGAGGTGATATGGCGATGCTGCAACTAACGTGTCGGTCGTAAGGCATATGGTAAGGGAACAAGCCGAGCTCAGTAGCCCCAAGGAGGCCACAGAGTTCACATGCAGTGAGTACTGGGACGTGGCAATGGCCATGGGTGCATCCGGCGGCCGAGCTCCGTGCATGCTGCATGCATCTAACGTGCGGAAAAGCGCATTTCCATGGGCAGAGCAAACTTCGAACACCTGTTATTACGTTTCCACGTTTTGTATGCTGATGCTGCATGCTGTCCTTAAAGTGAAATAAAGAAATTTTCTCAACTTCAAGTTTTTTTTTTCTGGTATACTAAGGGCCTTACGCATTTTTACCAAAGAATAATTTTTTCTCTGGTTTGATCACAGATTCGTGTGGTACGGTCCTTATCCGTGAATTATCTGGTATTTTGTATAATACGATGGAAACAAGAGTGATGTAAACTATTGTGGTGGTGACAGACATGCTATGGCAAGCTTAGGGGTTGATATGACCACCCCAGATACACTGTAAAAAAAAGCTATCTTTATAACAGAGGAAAACATTTCTATGAGACTTTTTTTTTACACTAACAAAATACGGGTTTAATTTAACATATATCTTAAAGTAACTTAGGTTCTTTGTTATTAAAGTATTTCTGTTAGCACTTCTCTTTTATGGCAATATGAATTTTTTTTAAAGTACGAAAAAACATTTTGAGCTTTTTATCTTTACGGTAAAGAAATGTTGCTCTACGCCAAAGAAAGGGCTAAGTTACATTTAATCTTTTCTTTTAACAATTATAGTTATTAGTGCTCAACGAAACTTTTTAAACGCTATGATACCAAATAAAAGATTCCTTAGGTCATTGACGTAACAATTTAACTTTTAAAATACCAAATACTCAAATTATCACAAAAATACTGCATAACTACTGTAACCACATTATCGCAGAAAAGTGGTTTTAGATTTTAAGATTGACACATTGCTTATAGGTATGGAATGATTATATTTACGGACTACCTCTAGACAAAGTATGGTGTTGATGAGTTTTTGAGATCGGTAGGGCTCGATTATATGCGAATCTGGGGATCCCATATGGCTATGACATAAGTAAAGTAGTTAATGTCGGGAGGAAATGCTGCTTCTGTAGGAAAACAAGGCCGTTATTACCCATAAGGCGGAGGAGGAGAAAATAAGATGAAAACTGAGCGGAGATGAAATGAAATAGCTAGGGTAAACAGGAGCACCCCGAGGGAAAATCCATACATGAACGGCAGTGTCCGCCACATCTACCCACGTGCAATATCCGGGTGTGACCCCGCCGGGAATCGAACCCGGTCCACCGTTTTGGACGACCGGAACACAAGCCACTTGACCACTGTGGCACAATGTCTAAGCGACATCAAAACATCACATTTCATCTGGTATTTCGCTAAGACATGCCTTGAAGATTATTAACACTTTTCCGCCATTTGTAAATATTCAGTTGATTGGGGTTTTTATGGGAAAATTATGCAAAATATCCCGTAAATAATATTTAACCCTGAACCAAACGCTTGATCTGGCTATTACCCATTAGATTATTACATTTTGACCTTAGTGAAACCTCCAAGATTTTCGAGACATTTGCACATTTTCAAGTTAGTTACAAATTAATGTATTTGGTAGATATCCTGCATGTCATTGTTACACATGACACTAAGGACATCTTGGTCAGTACTTTTATTTGGTAAAAACACCTCATTTGCCATTTTTAAAGGAAAAATGTGGTATCTAAAAGGGGAAAAAATGGTGGTTTATCATGTTACAATATATAAACATAAATGTATAAAAATAATTTGTTATTACAACATTGTACTTTTCTGGCGCCACCAAATATCAAGTCAGATAATGAAAATAAGTTAGGACAAAATGTAAACTTTCTGTAAACAACATATTCGTTACTCAAAAGATTTTATGTAAGCGTGGTATTTCAGCTTGTTGAAAATATTAGGCAAAAGAAAAGAATAAACAATATCGAGCATTCGCAGCAATTAAACACAAAAATACAACGCAAGGCACAAATTTTCAAAAATTAAAAAACATAATCATATCTACAATGACTTGGAATATTCACTGGGTTCTAAATGTGACAATTTAATATGTCATGGCCGGATATAATGTAAATAACAGAACTGGGAAATATTTACGGGACATTCTTGTATATGATACCATTGGGCAAATGGTAACTCTAACGTGTATAATACGAGAGAAAGTTATAACAGTGGCAAATCTTTAAGCATACTGCTTATGATTGCTATCCGAAATTGGTTGTCAGAAAATTTGTAATCATACTAGTCAGTATTTACGTCCATAAAAGATACAAATATAATTTTTGTTAGTGGTGTCAATAATTAATAAAGCTCGTATTGTAGACAAGTCTTATTCCAAACACAAACGAAAGTAACTGTCGAATTTCAGTATCCGTTTTCGTGGAGTTATTGTTTGGACAACGAAACAGCCAAACGAACACTTAATCAGCTGTGTAATACAACTTGCAGCCACGGAATAAACAACAATGCTTTTAAGTATTCAGTCAAATAATTTAATATTTCTTCAAGGTATCATGCTTATAATTTATGCTTTTTTTCAAACAGAGTAGGTGGAAACCTCTTCCACCTACTCTGTTTGAAAATAAGCATAAATTATGTCAAATAGTTAGCAATTTTGGCAATACAGAATAATTTTTCTGATAAATCAATCTCGCAGTCATTATATATCATAAGCAAAATATTATTCCAAGAACAATTTGACTGAGGATTCTAGGCAGTTGGACATCAATTTATTGATATTAGTCATGCATTATGGTTACACCAAATAATACAGAGTATAAACTTGTTCTTGTTACCCAATATTCCAGTGTTTGAAAGCGTGCTAAGTTAGGCGGGCCTAACTGAAATGTTTGGCAATATTTCATTTAGCATTATAATGACAAATGTGCCATTTTTAGCCACTGGCTTAATTTTAACCATAATTTTTTCAACCTTGTATTCTTATTCGGGGAATGGTTTTATTTTTCACAGCGAAGCAGCTTTTTTACTTTTCCAGCACCAAGCTTTCTTTTTTGCTTATTTCTATGTAAAAGCAATGTTAGATAATGTTTTAGTCACTGTTTCTGAAATTTTGTTTATTGAACTAGGTATGTTCTAAGATATAATTACTTTGTCATTTTGAAATTTATCGGCGACCAGTTACTCATATCAGGTAAAGCTGTTGTGTCAACTGGTTGAAATAACTTTAGTTAAAGAATATAAATTGTAAATTTTGTAATGAAATATCCTGTTTTTTGTTTGTGAATTTCATATTAAAACTCTTCTCTGTCAATGTAATTTTATCAAGTGTGCATGGTATTACTGTAAAATAATGCGCAACGAAAAAGGATAGTATCACTGGTTGTGTCAAGCAACTTCATATCTGTGATAGTCACTGGAATTTTCGGAATACACTCAGCTTTCTTCTTGATTCCTATCCGTTATGGCGTGACATAAAATTTTGTTACCTCCGGCTTTCATCTAGTTTTAATGGAGTGATCTACTGAGTTTTACAGCCCTAGGTGAGTGTTTACTGTCCTGATTTTGATCGTCACCTCAGTAATGTGATGATTTGTTCTTGCCTATTTATTTTTGGGGTAAATTTCTGTTATTACAGAGTTAAACCTGCTGAGTCGGAAAATGCTGTTTGAGGTCATTTCACCACATTGCTGCCGATGCGAGGCAAATCATTTTTAAGTCGCCTTGCGTCATCTTGAGGCCTGCTTAATGATGATGTAGTAACACCGATGCTGGCGTTGGAAAGGGAGATGTCCCGAAGACGGGGTACGTCTCAGGAAAGTCCAGCCTTTGTTCCACCATGTCCAGCATGCGCATGAATCTCTGAAATATACAACAATCAAGTCGCCGTTTTTCAATAAACTTACTTTTGGACTTAATCAATTATCATAAAAAAATAATATCAGCCGAAAAAAAATTAATGCCTTGGCATATTTGGTACTTCTGAATTTTAATTAATTTTTTTTTTTTTTTTGCGAAATCCCGACAAATTAACAATAATTTCTTTCAAAAAAAAAAGTTTTATTTTATTTCAACAGTTTGTCTTTGTCTAAGTACCTGATATATTATACATAAAAGATGTTTTACTGTTGTTACACCCTGGAAATATTTTATTCTTGTTATGTTGTTTCACTTCCATTAAAACACATTTTGGTCACACGAATATCCATTCTACTTTCCTTATCAACCACCTTGTTTTTTTTTAACTCTAAATCACATTTTGCTTTATTGCTGTGTGTAATAATAATTATTTTGTATGTGTAAGGGTACTGGAGTAGGAATTTTGGCTCAACCTCTTTGTTTCTCCATTTTATATCGGGGTCACACCTACACAACCAAATCCTTTGGAGCTTATCTTCCCCTCCCGCGTCTCACGTGAATAGTCTTAAGCCTGGCGGAGCACCAAACACCTACATCCCACTGTTGTTTGGAGATTCTGGGCCAGGCTCATCTATGAGAGGTGCGCACAGAACACAAGACTGCTAAAATACGATTGATGTATTTAGTTCCTTTCGTAAAGTCGTGTCCTTACATTGAGAATAGTGATGTTTTAACGGGAATAAGGTTTTAATTTATTTAAACAGTATATATTATTCGCAATAACAACAATTTATAGTTTAAATAACTAAAGCATTGGATGTTACATCACATTGACGCATGCCAAGATACCAAGATTTTACACACCTTTATATGTGTAATACAGGAATGCGCCACAGTATTTCTTAACTTTTAACGTAACGGTTATAAGGGCAGCAAAACCGTTTCATTAAAGCCTACCTATCGAATGCAAAATGCACTGCTTATTGAAGTATGCCATCTAACGCACCAGTAATAAAGCTAGAAATACACAAATATATATAAAGACAATTATGCATGTAGAGCGTCGATAATCTGGACTTATCGGCGTTTGACTACATCCCGATTATCTACTTATCCGGATTTTCTAATCCCACAACCAACTTGATGTATAACTAAGTAAGCACAATACAAAAAATGTCGCACGTACGTATATATAACAAGTAAAAACACCCCTTCTTTTTACATTCCACTCTCTCGCAGCTACGACCACCTGCCTGCTGACTGTCCTTTGCAATTATCGCACCATGGATTTTTTTTTTTTTAGGTTGTAATCCGGAATTTCAAAGCTCTGAATTATTGACGTCCGGATGATCGACGCTCTAATGTATTAAAATATCCTAAAGAGCAGAATTAATAAAAAAAATTCCACCCATTTATTTAATTTTTGTTCGACGTCTAATCTCAGATTTCCTACGACAGAAACCTTGTTGCATTATTCAGTACACGCAACCAAGTTCTAAACTATGAAAACGTGGCCATACACTTTTTAATTTAACCTTCGCAATGACTATTGCAGAATTTTTTGACCTTATTAGGACGGAATTAATATGTCGAAGAGAAAGATATATATATATTTGTGGCAGCTCCTTACAGTGAGTTCTTGAGAGTTGTAGGGTAGAAAATTACTATTTCTGTTACAATATAAATTTCCTTGAGTATTGTAGATAACAGAAATAAATATATCGTAAAGTAGTGAATGCAGCAAAAAAATATATAACATTAAAAGAATAAGAGATTGTATGGAAAAACCAAGAGTGGTTCGATAAATAATAAGTGATAGGATTATAAATAAATCATTGAAACAGAAATATAAATTCTAAGTATACATAAATTGAATCTTAACAAATTCCGAGATAAAAGTTCCAGGTGCCTTCAACTCTTATTTTGTAAACATCAGTGCTACCTTAATACAAATAATGGGATGCTTAACTTAAATGAACTAAAGAAAATTCCAAAATCCATCACATTTTATTTTATATCCAACAAATAAAACAGAAATAAGTAAAACAATCATGGGTAAAAAAAAATTCACGAGATATTCATGGCTTATCAAATTCCATAATTAAAGGATGCTACAAAAATAAATTAAAGTCTCCAAACATAATAATAATTCAATCTTTCAAATTAGGCATTTTACGTGATCGTTTTAAGTTAGCGAAAATATTGCCAATATTTAAAAAGGGAAATAGTAATAAATTGGGAAAGTATAGATCCATTAGCTTACTACCATATATTTTTTTTTTTGTATTTGAAAGAATACTTCATATAAGGTTAATAATTTTTTTAGAATAATTAAAAATAATACGCAAAAAACAAAATGGATTCTAAAAAAATTAATTAATTGTAACTGCTATTTTCCAGCTAATTAACTAAAATATTGGATTACTTGATAAATGACAGCATTCTTATGGTTTATTCTGCGACTTATCTAAGGTATTTGATTGAGTGAACCATGATTTAGTGTTATAAAAATTATACAATCTAGGAATTAAAGCTAATGCCCATAACCATTTTAAATGTTACTTACTAAATAGAGCACAAACTGTAGAAATAGTTGATGATGAAAAAGTAATTACTTCAAGTTGGCAGAAAATTCATACTAGGGTTTCACAGGGTAACATATTACGCCCCCTGCTATTTTTTTTATATTAATGATTTACCAAGTAATATAAACAACATTAACGTAACACTATTTGCTGATGATACCCGTCTTATAACCACAGGATCAAACCTCGATAATCTTAGGCATATTACTGAGAAAATATTAACATCCTTAGATAAATGTTTTCAAATAAATTGAATATTAATAAATGTTGAAAAGACAGTACATCCAATTTTTTAAACAATGTAGTGACGAAGTACAAATGTTAAATGCATTAGAAAATTAAAAAAATTATGAAACTGTTGTAGTGAGTTTTTTAAGATTGCAAATAGATAAGGAATTGACTTGGTATCAACATATCAAGACGTTAGAAATTAAACTTTCAACAGTTTGTTATGTTAAGAGCTTTTAGTTCAACGTTAGAGTGAATAATCTACTGATGTTATATAATGCATTTTTTCTTTCTGTAATGACGTATGCAATTGAATTTTGTAGAAATGCAAGTAATAGTAAAAAAAATATTTTTGGTCCAAAAAAAAGCTCTGCATACCATATCTGGTATAAACAAAAAAACATCTTATAGACCATTTTTCAAAGTCTATAAATAAAACTCTGTTCATTGAGTATGTAATTCACGTAATTTAATTTGTAAAACAGAACATAGATAGTATTTACAAAAATGTAAATTTTCATTAATACGATACTGGAAATGCCTTTAAGCTGCGATTTGTGCAGTATACGAGTTCTTTATTCGAAAAAGGTATCTACAGCTCAGGTATTAGACTATTTAACATGCTAACAAAATAAGTAAATTCGGAAAAGGACTTTAACATAATTGTTAAAAAAAAAATTCACACAATTTTTAAGCATAAGAGATTCTATAATATAGAGAAAATTGAAGACTACTTACAAAGATTTAAAATGAGGATGTAATGTTTTTATTCCTTTAAAACATTAATCCAATTGTATATTTAATTCTTTATTAACATATAATTGCTAATACTTGTAGTAGAGGGACTATGGGGACTTTGGCACATCAGGACCTGGGATCGGAGCGTCGGAACATTTCGGCAGCCATCTTGGCTCCATGTGGCCTTGACCTTTAACCTTTAAACGTTGACACAAAAAATCTCAGAAAATGCAAACAATTCAAAAATATTTTAAAAATTTTAAAAAATGTATAAACAATTTTATTAAAAATATGAAATCTATTTAAAAATTATTTAAAAATTATTCTCATTCCACCATCTTGGTAGGTGTATTCCACCATCTTGGTAGGCGTCACATTATTATTCTCTGTACTGATATGTACAGAGTGTGGGCAAAAGGATCTCCCGTGCCTGTGATCTTAAACCTTAAACAGGAGTAAATTCCAAAGCAACATACGGTGTGCACAGCGCCCAGCACTAGTTACATTCAGCCACAAAGCCACATCAGGCATTTAAGCAACTTCAGTCGTTATCCTATCCAACCTCTACGAATTCGCTTCGTAAACGAGTCCTCTTACTAGGCGGACCAGACCGTCGTACATTCGTTAGCGAACATCACCCATTCCAAACTACCGCCTGGGGTCGGCGACACAGCCACCGTCCGCCATTTTGGTCGGTGCAGTCCGTCATATTGGTAGGTGCAGACATCCGACATCTTGGTCGGTGCAGTCCACCATCTTGGTAGGCGTCACAGCCACCCTCCACCATATTGTTTTTTTTTGTTTGTATTTTGTTTATACATTATTGGAACTTGTATCTCACCTTCATTCGACTGCCATCTTGTTTTTTTTTCGTTTATTATTTGTTTTAAATTACTGATGCCGTTGCCAGCACTGCGCCCAGCATACGACTAACCCCCACCACTCCCCGCTAAAGATATACATATTTAACCTACTGCCCACCCCTGATTCTCATTGGCTAATTTTCCAACACATTCTAATATATTTAATTCTTCCGCAAAAAATTTATCATTTGCTAATTACTCGGGTGATTTCGGAAACCTTCGTTCGACCAATAAGTAGCTTCCCCTCCACCCCCTTCCAATATATTTAATTGTTCCGCCAATGTTTCTCATTGGCTAATTACTCTGGTGATTTCGGAAAACTTAGCTCCTACCAATCGGTGGCCTACTTTAAACGCGTGGGCGGACTGCTTTCTCCCCTTTAGTACCTGTTTATAAGACACACCCTGAGCCGCCTCGGTAAATCAGTAATTTTTCTCGCTCTTAGAAATCTACTCGTGTTGTCCGGACGGCCATAATATAATTTCGGCCATTTTGGCATTTTGAGGGGCGCGCTCGCTTAGTGCCTTGGACAAACGGGACGAGTTACCTTACACGCCGAAAAAATTTCTTCGGGTCTACGAACCTTGCAAAATTTCGACCGTATTGAAATATTTGCCGGCCTTCCTGCAGCAGGACGAAGACATACGTCCTGTGCAAGGGGTGCATCGAGGGCTGCACCACCTCGGTTCCCGACACGCCGCATCGCAGGGGTTGGTGCAAGTCCCGCCGAGCAGCCCTCGCGACGTCTGCGCCCGTGGAAGACGACGTCCCCGTCGAAGACGACGTCCCCGTTGAAGAAGACACCCACGTGCAAGTTATCTACTCGCAAGCTGTACTCTTGGAAGATGCTCCCCTTCAAGAAATTTACTGGCAAGCGCTACACTGTGTGGAGACCAACCCAGAACACAGGTGCCCGATGTGTATGGACCACGATGAAGTTTTTAATGACTTTGTGAAAAACGTTTTAATATCTGTGTGTGCATTGGAACCTACAATGTTTTTATATAACAAAAAAAACTCGTAAAAAATTTTTTTTCGTAACATCTCAGGACTCGTACGCCATCAAACAGATTGCCATCTCGTACATTGACGAAGGCTTTGTTTTGGATAGAGGCTTCGATTTCCTCTCGGAACGCTCTGCCTTGTTATGTACGTTTAATAATCTCGCCTAGAGACGTGCATTGCAACGTGATTGTAATAGACTTCTAAATAACGTAGAAAGCAATATAAAGCTGTGAGTCATTTTATTCCTGCTCTATTTATTTTCACCGACAGTGTACATTGTAAGCTCAAGGTAATCAGTATTAAAGTTACACTTAGGTATTGGGTGTAGGTAGTATTCAGTGAAATTTTTAGGAATTTAATGTGTAAACTACTCCTCAGTCAACCGTCCGAAATATGTCGGAGACGTTAATAAGCAACAAGAAAGAATATACCTTTTGACTTTAACTCTTCAAAATGCACATTAATTTTCATTTTACTTGTTGCAAAAGAGTAAATTTTTGGTATGACAAATACGAATTTCTTGTAATAGCTTGTATTTTGAGACCTATGAAAAAGGGTTTCAGTTGGTATATAGCACAAGAAACCACTTATAACATGTTTTAGTGCCAGTAACATCCAACATATAGACCAAGGATATTCGATGTCCATATAAGCGCTAGTTTCTTTCACAGCGCAGCACCAACCATGATTTCAAGTATTCAGCAACATGTTCTACGTAATCCAGTAAACTCTGGATAATATTTAAAGACTTTTCAAGAGCCAAAATCATTTTTTTAGGGCATTTTATGGATTAGTGACATAATATCGATGTTAACTTGACGCAAAAATACAATCAGCGGAAAAATAACGTCCACCTTGTTGTTTTGCCATAAATATCAGAATTTTAAGTTGAAATCCTATTTTTTGGAAATTCGGCTCTCAGGACCTCGCTGTCAAGAGCTGCCCAAATGTCTTCACTCACTCACTCACCAATTCGGAAATATTTAAAAAGATAATTTTAACACTTAATTTAATTTCAACAAACAGTTTATTGAAGTCACAGAAACGACATGTATGAATTTCTTTGAAATCCGACACTTGTTTCACTTCATCTCGAAAGTTAAAATTGAAATACGGGCGAGCCCCATAACAGGTTTCCAAGAAATATTCTTCATGACATTCAAATACCATGAACAAAAATTTGAGCTGTAGCCTAACGAACGAATATTGTGCCATTTCGAGATTTGTAAGCAAAAATATATATGTAAAAATTTTTAATTCCTGTATTTCATTTAATGAGTTTTTTCAAATAGTTGTTTCCCTCCATTGTCAAACTTTCATTTCATTATAATTGCATATCACAGTTTTTTTTAACATATGTGTTTAAAATGCAGAAAATAATATTAACCGTTTTAACGACCTTAAGGGCACCGCCTACCTGTCGCTTGAATTGCATAGCGGAGTTTTGGAAATCCTCGGTTTTTCTATGAAAACATCAAACTTGCTATCATTAGGTCGATATAAGAAAAAAAACACGCTTCAGACGAGATACCAATAACACTACAAAGACATCCCGCACATATTTATTTATCAGCTCTCCGGCATGGTAAACAACGGCTTTTCCCCACAGCTTTATTTTCAAATATACTCGTGTGAAAAATGTGAAAATATCATAGGGAACTGCATTGAACTTTGCTTCAAGCTTTTCATCAATAAAATATAAAGTCACCGGTTAAAGTCCAATAGTTACACGCTTCACGACGAGAACACAGAACGCCAGTTCAGGGTCATGCACGTAGGAGCGATGGGACACTAGGCGCGCGTGTTAGTTTCGCCCTTATCGCTTCCGCGCTTCTAGGCCTCAAAAGTGTAAATAACTGCAGGTACGGAGGTTGCGGTGGTGTAGTGGTTAGACATCTCGCCTCCCACCTAAGCGAACCTGTTTCGACTCCCGGCCGGGTGGCTCCCTATATAAGCATGTGAGAATCGTGCAGGACGATGCCGCTGGCCAGCGGGTTCTCTCGGGGATCTGCCGTTTGCCCCGCCCTTTCATTCCGGTGCTGCTCCGTACTCACCTCACTTCAACCTCATCGGTTCTTAAGACCTCGATGCGAGGTGCCGCTCAAATCTCTTCACTCACTCAACCACTCAATTCCAGTTAGGTGGCGTCCTTAAAAGAGTGAGAGGGCGTGGTATATAAGTTACTTCTGAACATGTTAATAGAAATAAACACTTTGTGGAAGCCGATATAGGAAAATAAAGGAAAAGAAGTCCTATAAAACCNCTGAACATGTTAATAGAAATAAACACTTTGTGGAAGCCGATATAGGAAAATAAAGGAAAAGAAGTCCTATAAAACCGTTTCATGCAAATATCTTGAAGTAATAATACGTTCCATTAACGAGATATCTTACGCAACATTAAAACGTGCAGATTTACTGGGTAGGGAATAGTTCGAGAATAGCCTACGGCGCAACGCTGATAAAATATTTGCGCACAAAGTTAGCGTCAAATACTATCTTGGATTGACTTTTCTTATCACTGTGAGAAAGGATTTTTTCTCCAGCCAACAAAATACTTGTTAGTATATGGCCAAATATATATTTAGTAGCACCAACAAAATATTTTGTTGCGTAGACAAAACTTGAAAGTAACAAAATTAGTTTTGTTTATCCATCAAAGTAAGTACAAGCTTGAGTAAACAAAACCTCTCGTTTAGCTATAAATAATTAGCCCACCAAACAAATATTTTTTTTAGAATAATATACTATACATGTATGCTTGCTTGGCCACTCATTTGAATGCTTTCGTTATAAAATAAAGCTAGTTAGTTTGTGTGCAGTTTTGTGTGACAATTAGGTTAAGAAACACATTGTTAGTGCATTTATTGATTTTTCATAATTGTATAAAAATTCCTATATAACAAGTTCTACAGTAACCTAAAACTTTAAGCTGCAAAACTTCCAATTTTTATTCACGTACGTTGTCCAGCTTTATAATTTCCTGAGATGTGACTTTAGCTGAGATGTCTAGAGTGCAGCGCTACTCCGCAAATGACGCAGGTTCGAATCTCGGTAATGGCGAATCTTGTTTATATAATAACCAAAACTGTTTTATTTACGTAGAACCAAACAATTGTTAAGATTCACCAACTAAATCTTACAGTTTTGGAAAACCAAATAAGAACAAAAAATAATAATTCGGTTTCAGCAACAACATGTTTCATTTCATCTACACAAAAAATTGATTTGTTTGCACTCAGCTAACTTGGTTTTATGCAACCATTTCCCTTCGATAAAAACATAGAGCTATTTGCCAAAGTTTTTATTGTTTATGTACCGCTCGCGCTTGGTAAAAAATGATATTAATTTGCGGGGAAGAGAAAGAGGAAGAGATAAATCGTTTCCCCTAGGTAATTCTACCCTTACGTGCCCCGTCAGTACGGGAGTACACGTCGAAATATCACGAGTGCATTCGTGAGTTTACCTACCCTCACGCGCATGCGCATGAGCTGGTCCTTCTGACGATTCAGTGTGGAACCACTCGCTGCGGGGGTCTTGCAGAGTCACCGCAAGGTCTTTCCTAAGCACACCCCCCCTCAACGACCAGAATGTTTTATTAATGAGATCCCGCGAGGTGCGGAAAGGATCTGAGGTAGCGCGGGAGTCCGCAACCCCTCCCCCCCCAGGGCGAAGTTTTAACCCTGCGAGGCTCCGAATTATATTAAGCGTAATTTATTAGACTAACAGACCCGCTTCACATCCACCTCCATCACCACAGCCCCTCGCGCGAGAGAGAATAACACCCGGAGGCGAGAGACCACGTTTTCGACACGCGCGCATGACACGTTTCATACCCGCTTCAGTGGCACCGCCTGTTGAAACACGACGCTTTTAAAAACACACGCATACGCAAACATTAGTTTTTTTTTAAATCTAGAACATGCCAAGTGTGCTTTGTAAATATCCGACACCGTGGGAAGGTTACGTTCTTGTTTTTTTTTTTTTGTTTTTTTTTCCACTCTCGTGTACCCTCCGCCACATGTAAAAACTAACACAGGCGTGTACATAGCGACTGAAGTCTGTTTGTGGAGCAAGTGAAGATGCGACCTTTTTAGAATCAAATTACGTTACTTATACAAACCTTATTTTATTTAAATATGATTAATACAAAACCAAATGACTTCCCGAGTCCACCAATTTGAAAATTTTGCATTAAAATTTAAAGAATAGTTTTTTATAAATTGATGTCTACATAGCAATTGAACACCTACTCTGTCAGTTTTAATATATTAACGGTAGCTAAATAACATATTCATTGCGAAAATTTTTGAATAAAAACGTAAAACACAAGGCAATTCTTAAAATATCATATGTATATTTTAAAGTTGAAGGTGAAGCATAAGTATATCTAAGTTTTGTATGGGTCTAGTATAGTTACGGCCTGCCACCTGCTTTGGCCACCCAACTGTTAACGAGCTTCCATTTTAAAATAATAGTTATAATACGTTAATGAGTTATACAACAGAAATAGCTTTTCATGTCTGTTTCCGCAATATATTCAATTTCCGATGTGTATTGTCTGTGAATGAAAACAAATGCACTAAAAACCAATACCGGACAGCTTGCGCATTTCTATGAGCGATACTGGTGGTTTCTCCTCCAGCCGACAGATAACAGCACCTCTGTTCACTAATGAATTTAACAATCCCACCTGGATGAAGGCATTTTGCGTGTCCCAGACTAAAGCCTGTAAGCTGCGATGGGAGATTCCTTGGACGATTCCATTTACCATCCGCTGGCCGTATTCATGGACGTTCTTGTAACTGGACGTGTGAAATTTTCGATGAAACAATTCCTACAAGCGTGAAATGCTAGCCAGTCAGAGAGAGGTCGGCAGAGTCGTTTTTTTTTTTTTTTTGGGAAAGAGTGTAAAACTATTATGAACACGAATAAATAGTAAATTTAAAAAAAGAATACACGTTTATGTTTACTGATTCTAAAATAGCACTGTGCGAAAAATATGATACACATTCGTGTTTATTTAACACAAAATTCCAGTTATAACAATAAAACGATTGGGCTATGTGCATACACGCATAATGCTGAAGTGGTGAGTGAAGATTTTACCTGAACCATAGTTTCGTAAGTAAATTCATAAAAAAAAAATGTGCTCGTCTTTACTTGTGTGGCAACAATAATCGTTGGATACGTTATTTCAAAGTACCCTCTATTATTGTTTTCATGCAGGCTCGGGTAGCAGGTCTCGTGGAAGCTTATGCTTGAGCTTGTATGGAAATGTTTATTGTGGCATGTCGGCTTAAGGTTTATTCGACTCAGGTTAACGTTGGTAACAAAACAAGATTTCTTATGGAAGACTAAGGCGCTGGGGAAAATTTCTACCGCACGGTGCGCTAGTGTTCCAAAAAGGTTACTTTTAAGCTCACGATAAATGGCAAAATTCTGTTGCATGCAAAAGTACGTGTTCAGCTCAAATTGTGATCTATTCTTGCCCCAGCCAAAAATGTTTGTTATTAACTTTATTTCGTAGCTATTATTCCCGCCCTCTAATTGTGTTCACAATATTAAACAGTCATGACACATCTGTGTCTGGCGTTGAGCAGTCATTAGCAAGCATGTTTCAATGGAAAGTTGATACAAATATAAGTGCGAAATTAATATAGCGGTCTTCAAAAGTATCGCACTTTTTTCTCCTTTCCATTACGGAAACTGTACAGGAAAGCCCTAAAATCGATATTTTGACCATATCGCTATTTTTGTTAGATTCTGTTGACATATTTGAAAAAAGTATTTGTGTTTCCCAAAGTTTTGCTAAATTCAGTTTGCTACAAAATTTCAAACAACGTGAGAACATATTTCATTATATTTCCACTCTATTTCTAGAAACAAATTTACTATTCACGTAGCTTCTAAAATAATAAAAATATGAAGATTTTACATAAATATGTTTGTTTTATGAATATTGCAATTATCCCATTTACTTAAAAAAATAAATGGAAATATCCGGTAAACATACGACACCAGTGCACCCTGGCGGCAAAACATTTTAGTTGCCAAACTAAAAACATTGAGCTTCCCAACCTAACTAGAATAAACCTTACCGAGACCTAATTCCCGCTCATCAGTTGCCTCAGCGCCTCTATGCTCAAAGCAGTCTTTACATCGCTTTACATCGACAACTCTCCTCTTGAGATTCTCGGCGACGACCCTATAGTTTTATGATATAGTGATACAGAGAACTGTCACCTGCAATCCCTCGACAACTTTTGATATTCTGCACAGGTGTTCTCAGCCGACAAAAATGACTGAAAAAACCCGTCTCAGATATGTTCACTGAAAAAAAAAACCACGTTACAAACGGAAATATAAAACTAAATGTGAAATGTAGACTTTTTTTTTTAACGTTTTTCCTACTCTTTAAAATCTAAACAGTTCAAACCGCTCCCAAGCAGCGGATCTAACTGCAGATCTGTTAAAACTTTTCCAATTTAAAAAATTAATTTCTACTGACCATTTTGGTTGCTGATGTCTACTGATTAAAAACCGATTTATACTGATTCTTAGTAAACTACACCGGCCTGGCAGGAAAACCTCAGTGTTTTGCACTGATTCGTCGGTAGATAAAAGTTCTAACTGAATATCCATTAAAATAATTCTACTGATTGAAAAGACTGATGAAAATTTAAAATTTAGATGTGTAAAAATGTTTTATTAAAAAAATTATTTCCCGGAGTTGTGGCCATTATTCGGTGGCTTGGCCATGCAGAACACATAAGATATATATAATTCCCAACGCCAACATGAATTATTTGGAGATTTAACTTTATTTTCTCCCTATCAACATATTTTCGGAACAACGTACAAATAAACACATTTAATAAAAAGGCATTATTTAAAAACGTTTGTTTGTGATTTTTTGTAGTGTCACTTCCTGCCGCTATCTTATTCTTCGCACACACGCCTTTATCGTTTATATTCAGCTGCCCGGTATTCTTGCCTAATGTGGGGGTTTACGCAATCATTATTAGGCATNCACGCCTTTATCGTTTATATTCAGCTGCCCGGTATTCTTGCCTAATGTGGGGGTTTACGCAATCATTATTAGGCATTGAAAATCTGGTCTAAGATATTTGAAAAAGTAAGGTGGCGTGTCGCACACATAGTTGTTTTCGCGCCAAAGTAATGCCAAGGCTCCAACTTAAAGTGACGTAGAGGCGAGTTTATAATACCGCACCTCAGTTCAGTGCCTTTCTGGGTCGCCCTAATCGCTACAGCACTTTTAAACTTCAAACATAAAACATAACTCTTAGACGGCAGTGACATAATTACGGAATACTGGATGTTTCAGTAAGTGTAAAAACGAATGAGGATATGCAAAAATTACCAAATCAATCGCTGTCAAAATTTTTGTTTTCTGAAAATAATCAGGGTTATCGCCATTATTTCGCGTTAAATGTTTCGGCACTAACTGAAGACAAGTTGTTAGTGACCGAATCTTAATAAACATGCCATATGAATTTAAAAGGCTCCTTAAGTGTTATTTTCATAAATTCTTGTCATTGTCATGGAATCCACACTTAAGTAATCAAGAGATATGCATAATTTATACAATAGATAACACGAATAATATTCCAGGTTTATTACGGATCGTTACAACATGCGATCCTTTTTGGAGCAATTCTGTCTCCTATCCTTCTTTCAGGCGTGACGAGTCTTTGTTAATAAACTAGAGTACGAATTATTCAAAAGCCGCGGGTTTCGGCTAATCATAATAGGCCACATTTCTTCATTAATACTGGCATGATAAAAAAAAATTTAATAGTCATAAAACCAGTAAAGTAAAACCCCTAATTTTTTTTTTTTACTAAAATAATTTTTGACAACAAAAATTAGAGCGCTACAAATACTTCCTCGATGTTTTTTGTTGTGTTTTGTATCGGCTTCAGTTCCAAAGACAACTAACGGCCTTAAAAACACTTCAAACCACAATGTTTTTTNTTGTTGTGTTTTGTATCGGCTTCAGTTCCAAAGACAACTAACGGCCTTAAAAACACTTCAAACCACAATGTTTTTTTTACAGGTTTTATTTTTTTTTTCACCCCGTGAAAAAACACAACCGCTGGTTTTTTCCTGTTACTGATTTAACTGCCCGTGCGCAGTTACTAGTACGGATTAGAATTTAATTTTTTTTTTCAAGTGTCTAGTTAATCGTGCACCAGCTNTTTAATTATTTTTTTCAAGTGTCTAGTTAATCGTGCACCAGCTCCGGCGTAATTTAAAATTTAAATGAAGTGCTGCCTGTTGCGGCGTGAGTAGATGGGGAAGGGTGTTACGGGGTCACGGCACGTGACGCGGGCGTGTCCAGCCAGGAGATGAACGAGATGGAAGAAGCGACCGGGAAATCCATTCCAAAACTCTCTCGCAACGATCAGGGCGTGTCGTGGTGGGTGGGGATCATCGCCTGACTCGAGGAAGAAGGGGGGATGCGGGGCAGCAGGGTTGTTTACACGACCAATGAACGCGATAATTTCCACCAATCGCGCCGCCAATCACGTATCTCCCGGTGTAATTGGTCGTTCAGTGTTGTCCGCGCTGTCGGCTCGCGTTACGCCGAGTTGCTGTTATGGGCTGTCCACATCGCGCGCTGTCGGCTCGCGTTACGCCGAGTTGCTGTTATGGGCTGTCCACATCGCGCGCAGTCGGCTCGCGTTACGCCGAGTTGCTGTTATGGGCTGTCCACATCGCGCGCTGTCGGCTCGCGTTACGCCGAGTTGCTGTTATGGGCTGTCCACATCGCGCGCAGTCGGCGATGCGTATTTTGTGCGCACGTCTCGCTGCTTGCCAAATGAGCGGAATTCCCTTAACAAACAAGTAAGATATTTTTTCCTCTAAAAATTAAAATAATTATGTTATCTCCTTTAAATAACTCCTAAACACATTAATTTGCATTTAAAATGCAACATAACAAATAAAAAATGTATTTCAAAATGTTTTGTAATATAACTATCAATGTCTTACATTTTAAATAAAACGTACGTAAAAAATTCATAACTATAATTTCAGGAAGAATGTTTTAAAATAAGGAACATTAATTCACAGATAAATCATCAAGTGGATTATTAATTACTAATGTGTTTTATAAAAACATACAGAGCAAATTTTTTCCATATTTACGCCAGTAATCAAAAAGTTATATAAGTGACACTTAAAATAAAGACTGAAACTTTATGCCTTAATAAAATTTTCTCCTTTCGCAATTTTGATATTATTTTTGAACTCGTGATTCAAGAAATAAAAACTTGCAAAGTTCAAAGAAGTCAAGATATGGATAGGGAAGATACTTTCCACAAACAAATGGAGTCACGAAACGTGTTGTGACAATTCACAAATAATGTACAGTAGAGAACATGTTTCAACACAATTTACTATATATAAATATAATTTGAATTGGCAAAACAACATTTAGAACGACTTGTAAAATATATATAACAGTAATAATTATGAGAGTTGATAATAATTTGTGTTATTGATTACAGTTCTTTGAAACGTAGTATTTGGCTTGGAACACCAAAAAGAAAAGGAATGCAACATTGAAAATATAATATTAGCTCCAAAACAACAAACCTAAAAAAAATACTAATCCAATATATAGATTTATTTTACAGTTTATTAAAAACGTAATTTTCTTTGGCTAGAACACAGCACCCATTTGACTCTAAAACTCGTAGAAAGGAGGGTAGAAATTGACTTGTCCAGTAAAGCTCCATGTCATAACATACTTTAAAAAACAATTAAAAGGTATGCAGAATAATTACGGCGGGAGGTAGCCGCATAAGACCCAGTAAGGCTCTGACCGTTAAAAATTACAAAGAACAAAATACATATAAAAATTTTCACGCCTCCACGATATAGTCGTAGAAACAGCAAAAAATGTTTACTCAAAAATACTTGGGTGGCTAACAAGGACAAACACGACACATTAAAACAAAAGTGACACAGCAACTCGACACCATAATTAAGCAGGAACGTAATTTTTAAGGGCGATCGAACCCAAGGTTTTAAAATGGATTAGCCGTACTGCACACTCTAGATACAGCACAGCTATGCCACACAAATTACAAAAATTAATTTCATGCCCAACCGCAAAGTTAACATTCTCCATGACTTACAATTTTAATGCCCCGTCGCTCAGTAGCTAAACTGCTATACTGCGTTATCTCAGTAATATAATGTCGGTTTTGTCCACTGCTGGACGAAGATGAAGGTGGTTTAGCCATCAGGTACAAGCGAGGATCTTGAGGCGTAAGTTGCTGCGAAATGTAGCAGACTTCGGACGGGCGTAAAGCAGAGCAGAATAGACAGAGCCCTGGCCGAGCAAGGACTTAAGTAAACTATCCTGGCCAATCAAAAATTGTGTGGCACGAAGGGGAAGGGGAAAGCAAGGAGGGCGAACGGGTGGAAAAATGGAGGGGAACCGCGCCGAGCAAAAGTACACCATTGTGCAGAAGTAGATAACGGTAAAAACACTAACGCGACAGCACTAGCGTCGCTGTGTTTGATCTAAAATTGCATAGGTAAGTATTGTTGCGTGGATGCCTGAGGTGCGTATCCGTGGTCCTGATGGATGGAGGTCTTAATAAAATTAAAAGAACTAAATTTGATTTCTAATTTATTAACACAGCTATTATTTACAACATTAAAGTATCTATCTCCACTATTATCATTTAGTGTTTATCAGTGAGCGCAATATTTAAGGTATATTTCAACTATAACTAATGCCCTTCTCAATGTCTCTAATCCGTTATAGTCAATTACCTCAAACACCTCATTAACACACATTCAATTAATCTGTTGCCATCATTTGTAATGTCTTTCACTCGTGCATCTTATAGTCCAGCCTGCCTCTACACTCTTCACTGCTTGATACTCGCAGTCTCAAATTTCCCTTCTGCTGGTCACTTCTCTCGCCGCTCGTCGTCTATCGCTGAAACTCAGACACTCGTCCATTCAACAACTCACTCAACTCATCAACTCTCGGCTTGGGGGCCCGATGCGCTGTTATATCAGTCGCTTTGACCATCTGGAAGGTTCAACGCACCCCGAGTCATGCTGAGAGATATGAGGTCAGTAATCCAGAACATTCTTCAGAAAAACGCACAAATTTTATCAGCTTAAGTTCAGAAGCGGCGCGCTGCCAAAGGGTTATAGCGGCAGAATGCATTCATAACTCAAAATGCTGGTAGTATCATTGCCCGCCTGTCGTTGATACATTCATTAGTAACTCGTCGCTCCGCTATCATATCATTTCTCTGTTCTTCTCTTCCGCCCGCTCGCGCATGGCGGGCCAAGGTCAGGGGCGCAAACCAGCGACACACAACAGTATGCTTCCTCGATAAAAACATTTTCTTTCACTTGTGAAATAGCAGTCACATGAAGACACGTGTGCTTTTTGTATATGGATGTGACTTAAGATGGTTTACTGCATGGTTTTATTGTTTTCGAGACTTAACCAACTCCCTAGGGAATTGGTCATTAAAAACTTAATTTTTTTATATTTGTAAAAAATAGCATTGATCATGTAGACGTATTTATAAGTGCTCTTTCATTGCATTTTTTTTCGGGCAGTTTTTGGATTGTGACATGTTAGAATCACAATAGTTGTAGAGCTTTTGGAACCTACAAATAAAACAAACAAAAACATTTACAAAAAATTGAATAAGGGCAACTGAAAGTTCTTGTCATAATTCACTTTAAGGTATGTTTAGATAAACATATTTTACAAAAACATATAGACAGCTACAAATTGAAAATAGGCCAAAGATTCCTTATATTATGAAAGTTTTAAAAATTGAGAATGCATTTCATAGATTTTTACATGCCGTAACTGAAAAAAGCTATGGAATCCCAAATAATATGCTGTTTCAAACAATTATAAAATTATATATTTTTATGATCAGCACTTTTTAATTTGTGTTCTAGTGAATTTAAAACTCGGTTATAGTAAGTGTACAAGCACCTCTAAGTATATACTTAATTGAACCGTTTCCTAAACTCAATCCTTATACCCTCGTTGTTTATGTTAGTTCTATTGGCAGAAAAGGAGTCCAATGTTGGAACACGAACTGCGCAACTCACATGAGCCGCTATACCCTATTTTCTCTCTACCGTTGCTTTATCCAGGACCGTCAGCCATTGAAGGCCGTCCGTCTTTCATAACATTATGAGTCGTGCTACAACAGGAACTACCCCATAGCTCTTCAACGGATGGCACTTTAAAACCCTTTTGAAAGCAGCTTTGGAAATAAATAACTCCCCTCCCATGACAGCGTAAATTTGAACGAAAACGCAGACTGGAATATCTACAGAAGTAGCAGCGAATTGTGTAGTAAGTTTAATAGTTGATATGTCAAAATATAATAAAATTAAGTGTTTATTTTGGTGGTCAATACTAGGTTTTCTCGGGTTTCTGCCCAGAACGGTGCCACCCCGATCTAAACCCCTTTACGAGGGGGTGCCTTAAGGGAATCAACCTTGTGCATGGTGACTGAGATGAGGGTTGATTCACTGATGAAAATGGCACTGCCTCTGGATTGCAGGTATAGAGACTGAATAGGGCAGAGCGGCACTGTGCTCCCTGNACTGAATAGGGCAGAGCGGCACTGTGCTCCCTGCCTCTGCGTGGCTGGGTGGAGAAATGGCATGTGAGTTCATAAGTCCAACGAACCTGAGCCAGTAGGTTTATTTGTTGCCATAATACTCCCGGAGATTACTCACAGATGGCTAAGAAGGAGCAAATAACAGTGCTGGCCTTGGGCCTTGGCACCTGGCCTAGGAGGTTCAGTCCTTTCCGAACTAGAAGTGTGGACATAGTGAACTGTGAATGTGTAATTTTAACTGTAGTGTCTATAAATTATGAACTGTTATATTTTTTAGTGTTAATTTTTGCAGTACTTACAGTGATGTAAGTGCGCAATGACATCTAAAACAAGCACGTTTAAACGAGTTACAGTGTCGATAAAAAACGATTTGGTGCTGAATGTCAAAGCGAATCCCTTGAAGTAAAGGCGATGGGAACTCAAGAGATTATTCGGCCGAGGAAATGTTCCGAAGTCAGTGGACACGACGGGGGTGAACCTACTGACAGACCAAGATTTCGATTGGGAGCAATTTGAGATGTCCTCTAAAAATTCTAATGTCACCAGCAAATCTGGCATGCAATAAGTGGCATAGAAAGGCGTGTGGTCAACTCTTGGATAGCAGAGATATGTGATGAAGAGGAGGAGGAAGAAGGCGTATAAGGATCAGAAGGCAGAAAAAATGGCCATGCATATATGGATATTATACCAGTAGTACGCCCAAGAGAATAAAGATACGTCTGGCTCAGAAAGTTCAGACGAAGAAATAGAGTCACAAGTTATCCTATATATAGCAAAGAGGAAGGCTGAAGAATTTGTAAGACTAGGACAACAAAGTAAATCCTTAAGGTTTTCCATAGAAAAAATACAGGTAGTTGGTAGTGTACACCCTACTGAAAAAGTTGAGGAAAGACATGGGACTGGTAAAGGCTCCGAGGTGCCTAGGTCGAGGAAGCAGCTGCATTTTATTTAGCCTGAAAATGAGAATGGGAGTGGCTTATTGGACACTGGTAAATTAGTCCAGAATTTTAGATGAGTAATTTCCTTTCCAAGCAGTAAAATATTAATAATTGTGTCAAAAGAGATCGGGTTAGATAAAATAATATTTTTGTTATTATCCTATAATTTCTTATAATAAAGTATAATATTTTACAAAGAATATAAATGTAAAAATAAAATTTTTCATGAAAACGTACTGAACGTAATGTTGTGTCAATGACTTTTGTTTTGTTAAATATGAGATATGTTATTTTGTGCACCATCTAAGACCGTAAATGTGCACTCGTTGCAGAAAATGTTATGCAAGTGATTATTCCTTGAAAACGCAATAAATATGATAGTTTTTAAATTAATGATATAATTTGTACCTTATTGATTTAATGTGTACTGAATTGCCTAGCTGTGCTGGGACACAAATAATACTTCATAAAAATAACGTTTTCTACTACGTGTAAAGGTTCTGCTTAGCGCATAGTGTAACGATGAATCATACTAAATTTGTCTGGGTAAACTATAGGTATATTTAAAAATTAATGAAAATATCGTTTGCTAAACAGTTTATCAATGAAGGTAACTGAAAACGAGAAGTTGGGAGGACGAGTTAATGCAAAAAAATAAAATGTTTTATTTACGTTTATGTTTTCTTTGTGGTATAATATTTTGTCAACACAGGTGACATTACATACGAAAACAGTAACTCAAAACATCCGGAATGGTGGAAGAAGGAACCATGGTTTGTATTCAGGAACCATTCCACATTCGTCTGAAGTGATTTCGTAAAACTATGTAGGACTGAAATCAGAATGGCTAGATTGGTAATCGAACCCGAAAAAAAACCCGAATGCGATTTTAATGCCTTCACATTAGTTCAGTATTCAATTGTAGGTTGTTTTATTGAAGTGGAGTGGTCGAGATTTGGGCAGGTCTTAACATAGTGGTCTTGATAACCGACGAGGGTGAAGAGATGTGAGTATGGAGCAGCGCGGGAATTCAAGGGCGGGGAAAATGGGAGATCCCTGAGAAAACCCGTTGATCGGCGGCATCGTCCGGCGCGATTCCCACGTGCAATAATCCAGGAGTGACTCCCGCCGGGAATCGAACCAGGTTCGCCTTGGTGGGAGACGAGTAGTCTGACCACTACACCACCATGGCTCAAAAATTTATTCAAGACAATGCCCGGTTGCTCTATGGTTGCTGTTTATGTATCACAAAAAGTAATTTCCCCTGAGCTTAAGATGTCAACCAAGACAAGGAACAACTTTCCCAAGTGAAGCCGCCTAGTGTTGATCCCACGATCTCAAAAGCGCGAGATCAAATATTATATTCGCCAGTAGACAAACACAAATAGTTTCATCGGTTTTATTATTTGCGATTTCTATATTGACGAACAGTAAAGCTGGATTCGTAATAGTACGACGATCACGAACCTATATTGTTCAGTTTTCACACTGCCATGACAGTATCTGTAGGCCAAGTGCTGTACTTGGCTGTTGGGGAGAAAAAATAATTGAAATGGCAGGTAACTCATACAACATCAATAGTTTAAGCTATAAAATTCACTATACACGAAAGATTCTTCTCTTCTAACAAATCTGAAATTCATACGAATACCATTAAAATGGCTACAAGTTTAAGTCTATTATTTACTTCAGTAGGTAAACACGCACGAAATTTTATTTGGTATTAATTGTACAGCCAAAAATTTTTTTTTAGCATATTCTTGTAAGTCTTGTGTTTGTGTCAAGTATATTGGATTTGATTTTAATTTTGTGAATTTGAATAACTTTTATTTGGTTTTAATGTTAGAGTAATAGCGACAGTGAATTGGTGGATTCTAATGAGCCCATATTTTCTCCCGGGTTCTTCTGTTTAGCTTTATGCCGCTCGTATGCTCTCGGGCAACCAACAGTGTCTTCGCACAACCTGCAGTCGCCATGCCGGGCGAGCTGGCACGCTCGCTCGCGTTATCGCGCACCTCATATGCATAGCAATCCTTTTTTTTTACCGCACGTAGTGTGTGTTTCACGCTGTGCCCTCCTTGGCGCGGTAATCATTCCTGTCACGCAAAGCTCTGCTGTCTTTGGCTCTTGCCTGCGTGATCTCCAAGAAAAAAAAAAGCCAACCCCTTTGTGCCGGCATTGTGAGCTTTCTGCATCCCGGTCCCATTTCGTTACCACGTTTGGCACTAGTTTTTAGTGTATCCTTCCAACCGCCCCACGGTATTTCACGTCGGCAATTGGTAGACGTGTCTCACTACAGTAGAAAAAAACTGTGTTGTTTCTGCAGGATTTAGTCGCGTAGTGGCGTAATCTGTAATTGTTTTAAGTTATGTAGATAAGCCAGCAATAAAAAAGTATGGGAATAGCCCATTTTTGCTGTAATATATTTTTGTAAATTTACTCACCGACGACTACATATAACTGCACATATGTCTAAGCTAAACCTTTGAATGGGCGAGTAAGCATAATTCTCAATGCTTGAGAGCTGGTATAAGTTACATTTATTTCCCATGCCATGCATTAAAATTGAAATGTAGTAGTTTAATTTTATGAGGTTACCGCTGTTCACTGGTATCCGCCATTTTACAACGCCAAGTCAGTGTAAACTTATTTTGGTTCGACATTTCTTTAATGTCTCATAAACAACATATTTGGTTTTTCCTGTTATTTTTAGCGTAATACAACTTTTATTTGCGGCAACATTACTTAAGAGTCTTTATTAACATTATCACTTAAACAGTATATTAGTATTATAGTAACGTTAGATTTTGTAAATGGTTAGTATTATTAAATTTGTTGCAACGTTATTAATTTTGCTACACAATAAACGTTTAAAGAAATGCCTCAATATAGTGTACTCGTAGTATCTTCACACTTTTCGAATCAAACCAATGAAAAACCACTCCATGTCTGACGTGTTTGGTTATTTCCTAAATATTGTATGTACCACAAGCTGTATTCACATACACAAACCTCATGTCACGTTAAATTTAACTGTTAATTAGGTTTTATGTATAAATTATAACACATGACATATTATAAATAAGAATAAAGAAAGGGAGAAAACCGGTGTGATGGTAATGTCTAGCAAGAAATAGTTCTTATGAAATATATTATTACATTGATTACTTACGAATCCGGTGAATTGTCCCTTTGGTGCAATTTTCTAGACTCGGTTAAGCTTTGTTTGCATGACGCGGCTGAATATCCTGGAAGTAGAACTTTAGCAGGGCTTCAGAAAAGTGGGAAGTAACCGTGAAGGGACTGGCTTATTTTTTTTTTGTTGCAAGGACATTGTAATTTTTTCTCTGCGTTTTAAAACTTAAGTATGATACATATCTCATTTCTTAATATTATGGAATTTCAGCAGTCTTTCGTTATAAGTATTTGTGTCACATAGTTCCCGCAAGAAGTTTAATTTGTTCTTAAGGTAACAGTTGGTAGAAGTTTATAATTTTGTCAGTGGCACGTAGTGCATTTGTATTCTCTTAGCTACCTGGTAAGCCCGACACGATAAGAAATAAGGAACAGAAAATGCTCTTCTCGTGCTGTCGTGGTTGAGATTTTGACTGGAAGAACTTGCTTCTTATTGGCAGTAGAAAATTTTCGGTCGTGTCGTGTCTGTAATGTCGTTCTCTTCGTGCTTCTTGTGAACCTATCGTGATATCGCTACCACCCCGAGAAGCGTTAATTCCCTCCACAACCCCCCAGCGAGAGCACTGCAATACGTCTTTATTTCCAACGCACACATCGAGTCTNAATTCCCTCCACAACCCCCCAGCGAGAGCACTGCAATACGTCTTTATTTCCAACGCACACATCGAGTCTAAATCACGAGCTGAGAAACGAGCCCGAGGACTGGCGTCTGGCACGGGACGAAAGAGGAGAAAGAAAACACTCCCTGAATCATATTGCTTGGAAGGGGGTGGAGGGGGAGATGGGGATCAGTCACGCTGACGTCACTTGCCTTTTTTTTTTTTTGTGATTTCGAGCGCGGTGGGCAGGACATTGCTAGTGGTACTGGCTTAGGCGCTCTCTGCAGGACCTGCTGGCGCCGAGTATAGGCGCCGCCGATATCGAAACTCGGGGATTAAAAAAAGTTTCAGGACTCCGTCTGACAGTCCGTTATTTCTAAAGCCAAGTGTCTTAGCCGGTAGCACGCGTGCACCAACGAGAGCTCGAAGATATTTCTGTACACAATTTACGGCACGATATTTTTGAAGCAATTTTATTTTATTTACGCTGCGCACAGTTCACGTACTGCGAATTTTTCGGAGGCACTTGATCAGTTCCATAATGCCAAACATTTGTTGACGTAGCGGTTTGAACCGCATTGTGGTGTCTGTCACGGTAGCAAGGTTCGTCATTGCCATTCCGATATTTGGTAGGTATGTCTGTCAGTTTTTGATACTTTACGTAAGTGATATTTCACAGCGTTTTTTTTTTCATCGGTGTACATTCGCCCAGCTCTTACACTTGATGTTTGGCAAATTTTAAGAGCCGCAAAGAAAATCTTGTTACATTCGCTCCCCCGCCCCCCCATTTTTTAAATTAAAGTCAGAATACTTCACGTAGAGCAGTCAAATATATGTTTCGATGTGAGATAGCAGTGCGCTAGGTTCTAAACACGTTCAAGGCAATGCTCCCCATATTCTCTTATGAATGCATATGGAAAACGGTAAGAAACCAACTTTTATCGTTGTTACTCTATTCCCAATTTCCATGTCAGAACTATATTTTTGACTATGGAATAAACTGAAAGTATGTAAATGACTGAAAAAGGATCTAGTTCAGTTATAAAATATAAAAGTTGCCATGCAAGCTGTTGGCGAGGGAGAACGAAGACAAGTTGCGCCACTCAAATACAAAGGATGACTAACTTGTAGGCCTATGTAAAGTTGCCGTATTCTCAGTGTTATGACAGGAAGTGACGATCTGCACCTGTTTGTTGAGGACTGTTCTTCTCGGCGTGGGTTCGTTGACACAGCTAGTTCAATGTGCAGCCAAACCCTACACAGTTTCGTGTCGGCGCAATCGTTCCGAACGCTATGCCGCCGGGAGTGGAGATCCGCTGACGCTTCTGTGCTGGGGGCCGCGGTGGTGTAGTGGTCAGACCACTCGCCTTCCATCAAGACGAACCGGATTCGATTCATGGCAGGACCACACCCGGATTGTCGCACGTGGGAATTGTGCCAGACGACGCCGC
>NQII01003696.1:34240-83111 GCA_002778355.1 Clitarchus hookeri
GTTTTCCCCACCCTTGCGTTCCGGCGCTGCTCCATACTCACCTTGTGTCACCCTCATCGGCTCTCAAGACCACGATGTTAAGAGCCTCCCAAATATCTCCACTCTCCAATTCGGTGACTTTTTACAAGCTGTAATGGTTGCAATGTGTTTTGGATTCCCCTGATTAGGAGATTGAAGCTTTGCTGCAGTTTTCGTGTCTTTTTCGAGGCAGTAGAAGCAAAATAGAGGGAATCTAAAACATAATTAAGAACGTAGAACACCAGTAATAAATAATATAAAAGTATGATGTGTTTTGGTTCATTTAATAAAATCATTGAAATTTTTTATTTTTTTTGTAATACCTGGTATATTTTTGTTTAATTATCCGTGAAAGTCATTCCATTTCCAGTCGTAATTGGACTAGGTTTTTTTATTCTTAACAACTTCAGATTAAAAAATATAATTATAAGTTTCTTTATTATATCTCTTCCCATTTGCAGTAATAACAACCTCAGCTCTCCATATATTTGCAACAAAATTATTAATTTGTGGAGAAGAGGAGGGCGCGAAACAGCACAGATTACCTGCTAATTACACCGACTTCATCCCGAGGAGCAATTAGCGAAAATTAAGCACAGAGATCTGCAGTTCAAGTCGAGAGGGCCTAGCACGCAATAATTTAATAGTTTCTCAGCCACCTTTACGCCATTGCGGGTTGATATTCTCCGTCTCTCTCCCTTGAGAATCTCTGCTTGGATGCAGCTGATCTCGGGAGACGAGGATTAGTTAATGTTTCTTGCGCGATTTCAGACGCAAGCCTGCGGACATAGATTTAGGCTGTGTTCTGATTGGCCATTTATTATATTAGTACTTCAGTTCTTATTGGCATTCAATTTGGGCGCTGTCGAAAGTCATTTGTTCAGCGATGGTTGTGATTTGGTAATTCAGTATTTCAGTAAGTTTCGTTACGTGGTGAAAATTAAATACTATAGTGTATTCGCGGTTTCTTCACACTTTTTTAATCAAACCTTTGAAAATTCACCCTATATATATATAGCGTTATTAGTTATTTCCTAAATACGCCATCTATAACAGCCGTTTTATACCTCCGTTAACATAAAACTTCTTATTTTTCATTTATTTGAATGTTTACCTATATATTATTTATAAATAATTATAATATATTTTATAGTAAATGTTAATAAAAACAGTTCGAAAATATTCGTGTTGGTAGTGCCTAGTAAGAAATAGTTCTCATGCAAAATACTTTTACAACTAGGTGCGTACGAATTCGGTGCGATGTCCTTTGNGTGCCTAGTAAGAAATAGTTCTCATGCAAAATACTTTTACAACTAGGTGCGTACGAATTCGGTGCGATGTCCTTTAGTGTAATTTTCTTGACTTAGTTAAGCTTAGTTTCCACGAAGCGGAGAAGTATTCTGGAAGTATAACTTTAGCAGGGTTTCAGAAAAGTGTGAAGTAACCGTGAATGAATTATAACATTCCAAATACATCATTATTTTAGTCAACTAATTCGGGTGACGTGGAAGTTTACTAATTTGAAAATGCCAATTCAAACACGGCCTTGGGGCTGTTTTGGAGTGGCAATGCGAAACGCCATGTCATCTCTGTAACTACAATGTTTTGCGTGTTTTGCGCAATCGAAAAAAAATCCCACCAATTTACGTAAAAGTGCTAGTAAATATTCTCCATAACTCTCCTTACAACCACCGTCACGCTGATTTTTCATTACCGAGCTTTCCGTAAATTTCACAGATATTTCTGTGAATTCATAGGAACTCTCTGCAAATTTACTGGTTGGTTTTAATATGCGTCCGATTTAAAAAAAACACGAACTAATAAATTTAAAATTTTTATACGGGTGTTTTATTGCGTATAAGATTGTTTAAAAAAGTTAAATATCGTATTCAGAAAATATATTTGAACACGAGTCAAAACGTTAAAGTATGTGACTCCTAGCATTTACCCACTACCTCCTTGTAAAAATACAAGCTATAAAGATCTTATTTATGACTATTTTACATACCTACACTGCGAGAAATAAAGAGTTCTTGGAGCGAAATACATTTTCTTGGAGAGTATTTGCTTCGGATTGAGCAAATATATTGTTGCCATTAACAATCTGAAACAATAAATCAACGTTGTTTCAGTACAAGTTTATATTTAGTTCGCTACACCATTTGGCTGTTTAGATGCTATGTTCGGTGAAATTCGGTTCACGCGTTCAAATGTTGTTAGGGTGTATATATGTGTGTGTGCCACACACACGCACACACAGACACCCATGCATACATATACACAAAGACACCTTGTCAGGAATGTGATCACAAAAGCCTTTCCCGATAGTTCTGCAAGTCTATTAAAAATTGAGACACATTTTCTTTCTAAAATGTTAGATTACTTTTCGATATTTTTATCATAAAAAATATAAATCACTATCGAAATTTAGAAGATGATTTGAAGTAACTAAGCGTTTGCACCTTGAATCTCAGAATCAAATGTTATACTTCAAAACATAAGCACAAGTTCACATATATTTCGGCAAGCAATCACTTGTGTCGTATAATTTCATTAAAAACCTGAGCCAAGAGTTACAAATTTCCTGGTTAAGACTTTTGTTACTAGAGTTGCAAAATTTTCTTTTCGTTTTGTTCTTACAAATAAGTACGTCTGGTATTGCTTGTAGCATATTATTCTTTCGTGAACTCGCAAAATGCTACTTTATTTACAGTTGTGTGCGTAATATTAAGCTATTTTACGNGTGCCTAGTAAGAAATAGTTCTCATGCAAAATACTTTTACAACTAGGTGCGTACGAATTCGGTGCGATGTCCTTTGGTGTAATTTTCTTGACTTAGTTAAGCTTAGTTTCCACGAAGCGGAGAAGTATTCTGGAAGTATAACTTTAGCAGGGTTTCAGAAAAGTGTGAAGTAACCGTGAATGAATTATAACATTCCAAATACATCATTATTTTAGTCAACTAATTCGGGTGACGTGGCAGTTTACTAATTTGAAAATGCCAATTCAAACACGGCCTTGGGGCTGTTTTGGAGTGGCAATGCGAAACGCCATGTCATCTCTGCAACTACAATGTTTTGCGTGTTTTGCGCAATCGAAAAAAAATCCCACCAATTTACGTAAAAGTGCTAGTAAATATTCTCCATAACTCTCCTTACAACCACCGTCACGCTGATTTTTCATTACCGAGCTTTCCGTAAATTTCACAGATATTTCTGTGAATTCATAGGAACTCTCTGCAAATTTACTGGTTGGTTTTAATATGCGTCCGATTTAAAAAAAAACATGAATTAATAAATTTAAAATTTTTATACGGGTGTTTTATTGCGTATAAGATTGTTTAAAAAAGTTAAATATCGTATTCAGAAAATATATTTGAACATGAGTCAAAACGTTAAAGTATGTGACTCCTAGCATTATCCACTACCTCCTTGTAAAAATANCGAGTCAAAACGTTAAAGTATGTGACTCCTAGCATTTACCCACTACCTCCTTGTAAAAATACAAGCTATAAAGATCTTATTTATGACTATTTTACATACCTACACTGCGAGAAATAAAGAGTTCTTGGAGCAAAATACATTTTCTTGGAGAGTATTTGTTTCGGATTGAGCAAATATATTGTTGCCATTAACAATCTGAAACAATAAATCAACGTTGTTTCAGTACAAGTTTATATTTAGTTCGCTACACCATTTGGCTGTTTAGATGCTATGTTCGGTGAAATTCGGTTCACGCGTTCAAATGTTGTTAGGGTGTATATATGTGTGTGTGCCACACACACGCACACACAGACACCCATGCATACATATACACAAAGACACCTTGTCAGGAATGTGATCACAAAAGCCTTTCCCGATAGTTCTGCAAGTCTATTAAAAATTGAGACACATTTTCTTTCTAAAATGTTAGATTACTTTTCGATATTTTTATCATAAAAAATATAAATCACTATCGAAATTTAGAAGATGATTTGAAGTAACTAAGCGTTTGCACCTTGAATCTCAGAATCAAATGTTATACTTCAAAACATAAGCACAAGTTCACATATATTTCGGCAAGCAATCACTTGTGTCGTATAATTTCATTAAAAACCTGAGCCAAGAGTTACAAATTTCCTGGTTAAGACTTTTGTTACTAGAGTTGCAAAATTTTCTTTTCGTTTTGTTCTTACAAATAAGTACGTCTGGTATTGCTTGTAGCATATTATTCTTTCGTGAACTCGCAAAATGCTACTTTATTTACAGTTGTGTGCGTAATATTAAGCTATTTTACGCTGGTTGACTTAACGGTAGTTTTGCCAGCAGGGGCACAGTTTATATTCCGTTAAGTTATTCGAAATTTCTAAAATGCGTTTTCATGTGGTATGTTTCACAGATTCATTCCGAACATTGTTATTATATTTTCTGACCATGATACAAAAATAAGGCTATTTGGAAAAGTTACAAAATATTTCAAAGCCGGTTTTCTGAATAGAAGTTGACGAAATTGTAATGTCTGTGAATGTCTCAAGATTTGTAGTGTCTAATTAATAATTTTCCTGAGCGAATAGTGTACCTTCGTACACACTTGCATAGTGGTAGCGTATAGCAGAGTTTCGTGCGAACAATTAAGGTATTGCACTAATTCCTTGTTGCCTTACCTATGCTTGTAGAAAAATGCACTCACGTTTATTTAACATGATAAGTTTTTTTTTACAATATATGTATACTACTCCATAATTATCCATGAATTTAAAGCCTTGCACATCATATAGATATTGTCGATTCCGTCTCATTTTATTGCCATGAGTTTTATCATTTATGATTTTGAATTTATTAGTTTAACAGAATGTGTTGAACAGCATCTTCTTTCAAGTTCAATTACTTTATAAATACGTGGGAAAGAATTTATGTTTATTGTAAATTCGTTTCTAGAATTTATTTTATGAAACTTTTTTTCTAAGCGGTTGAATTTAATACATCTAATCAAAATATATTGTTTTTCTGAGATAAAATAATTTTATAAATTTTTTTTGTGATTTAAATAAATCAACTAATTTCTAGTAAATAAAATAAGATAAGTAATCGTGCTCCTATTGCATTTTATTTTTTGAAAGTTATTACGAACTGAACTGCACGTGTTCCGTCATTATAAAAACTTGTAGTTTTAAAACGAATAGACTTTTCGATAAAGTTAATTTTGCTGCAAACAGCAAGCGATTTACGAATCCAACACGAGTTTCTTAGCCAGAATTCCGTTAATCCATTTGTGCCCATGTTTCTGATGCAAGATGGATCAGTTTTCCTAATAAAAGTTATAGGTTGACGTAAAAAGATTACAATACCGACGGCATCAAAAACTGATAGAGAAAAGCCAACTTACTTCGCCAAAATAGTAATGTAATATTTTAGCCGAAGGGTGGGGGGGTGCCACTGTAACCGTAAGATCATGATAAATGCCATTAGCCAACGGTAACAGAACAAGGAAATACCCATATCACGTTACAGCTTTCCCACGGAGCGGTTATTATCTTTGCGTGAAAATGCTCTTACGTGCCTGGTTGCCGTAAGGGTGTTACGGCGTTTATTAAGCACGATCTATAATTGCAACTTTCCTACCATTTTGAAAAAAAATCGCCGCAACACGCAAAGCGTGGAAAGACTCAATAACCGTTTTAAAGATATGAGAAAATTGCTGCCAAGGTTTACTGGGCTTGAGATTTTACCCCATCACCTAAACGTTTAGATCATCGTAAATTCCTTTAAGGATTTTTAGCCTTTAAAAATCAAGATCTAAAATAATTGTAAAATAACANTAAATTCCTTTAAGGATTTTTACCCTTTAAAAATCAAGATCTAAAATAATTGTAAAATAACAGGTCCTACAAAATTTATGTGGTAAGATTTATGTAATAAACGTTATGCGTAAGTTTCTATATAGGGGAGATTATATTTGGGTTTATTATTATAAAAAATTAAGCCTTTACAAAACACGAATAAATGTAATTGTATTATATCCATTCTGAATATCTCACAGCTAGTCGTATTTTATTTTTGATACTTACAATTGCGGTAATCATTCAGAATAATGTTGTTTTATTTTTGAAAATAAATGTTGATTGACCATAAAGCAAAGAACCACACAGGACGTGTATATAAATCTCATTATTCCAGCTCTTTAATTTTATAATTATTGATTCGTAACAGGATTTTTTCAGATTGGTGTTATAGTACAGCAAATAACGTTACACATATTATACAGGATATGGACAAAATAATATGAACACCATACAATATAGTACATTTAGTTGCATGTTGGCAACACTGCTTCCGTGTAAATAATGCGACGCGTATGTATTGCACAGTTTACGTGCCAAGTCGTGTAGGTTATATTTCAGTGTATCGTACGCTTTGTTCTGTGAAATGTGTGATCTATCAGACTTCGAAAGAGGGCAAATCGTTGGTGCTCGGTTAGCGGGAGCGTCTGTGACGAAAACAGCTGAATTGTTTAACGTTTCACGAGCAACAGTATCCACGGTAATGACAGCATACACAAAACATGGTAAAACATCATCGGCGAAGAGGAATAGTGGGCGAAACCCAAAGTTAACTGACAGAGACAGACGAACATTAAAAAATTTGTGGGCAGAAAACATAAAAATACTGCGGCAAAAGTGACAGCAGAACTCAGCACTCACTTGAGTAATGCTGTTTCGACAAAAACAGTACGGCGGGAGCTCCACAAAGCTACCATTCGTAGAAGGGCTGCAATTGCGAAATACTTTATAATGGAAGCCAATGCTAAGCTGCGAAAGAAGTGGTCCCACGATCATAAAACCTGGACACTTGATGATTCGAAGAATGTGACATGGTCCGATGAATCATCGTTTACATTGTTTCCTACAAACGGCCGGATTTATGCATGGAGAACCCCAAAAGAAACCTATAATCCGGACTGCCTGCTTCCTACAGTCAAGCATGGGGGAGGTTCCGTTATTATTTGGGCGGCTATATCGTGTTATTCAGCTGGTCCTCTCATTCCCATCACTGGCCCGATTACTGCGAATGAATATCTCGACATCCTCATTAATTTCTTACTATGACAAGCATATTGCTGCCAAACACTGCCATATTCCAATATGATAATGCACCCATACACACAGCCAAAAAGGTTCAGTATTGGTTTGAGGAGCATTAGAATATCATCAAACATCTTCCCTGGCCAGACTTCAACATAATTGAACCGTTATGGGCAGTTTTAGAGCAGATAGTGAGGAGCAGATTTCCATCTCCAACATCATTGAAGCAATTGGCGGATGTTTTGGTACAAGAATGGGACAACAATCCGTTGTAAACTATTCAGACACTCTACGAATCTATTCCGCGAAGAATTGCAGCTGTTCAAAAAGCAAATGGTGGCCCAACACCTAATTAATTAATTAATATTGTGTACATGACAGGTGTTCATATTATTTTGTCCATCCCCTGTATTTCAATTTTATTGAAAAACATTTACAATAGATGCCATAAAAACGTTCTTAATATTTTATATTTCTGAAACAGTTTGTGAGTTACGAAATATTCCAAGGTAGACCCTGCTGTATATGTTTAAAGTGCGGATTTTCACTTTTTCCATGCTAATCAAGAATACACGAGAACTTTGACGCACTAATATCATAAATTTGTTTGCTAGTTACCACATAATTCTTTATTCGTTATTACTTCCAAGTATCAGGTAACCGTAACCTTTTTCACATAGGTAAAGAAAGTAATTGTAAATTCGTCTTTTACTTTCATGAAATTATCATACGTTATNCCGTAACCTTTTTCACATAGGTAAAGAAAGTAATTGTAAATTCGTCTTTTACTTTCATGAAATTATCATACGTTATAAATGAAAACAGATTCCCTAACTGGACCAAAAGTAGTGTAGCAAATATTACAATATTTATCTGCAGATCGAGAAAGTAAAACATTATTTCTTAAATTTTGCAAAAGTGGAAAAATATTAAATCCTTTAAAATAGTAATACCCTAATCTCTTACGTCAAAAGTCTATCTCAAAAATAACCAAACCAATTTTATACGAACATTAAATATTTTATTTTCATGTTCTGTTTCTGCAAAAAGTTAAATTTTCAAAAAATTATTTCTAACAGGAGACACTTCGGAATATTATATGCAGTAATATCTGTGGGAAGGAAGGAAGGAAAGGTCTGCATTAAAGAAGAACTGACTTGGTTTTTAGTGGTCTAAAAAAATTCAGAAGAAATTTTATCTTCAGANGAAAGGTCTGCATTAAAGAAGAACTGACTTGGTTTTTAGTGGTCTAAAAAAATTCAGAAGAAATTTTATCTTCAGAAATACTATTTGAGAGTCCACGAATTAAAATAAATGAGAAATATAATTTGTGTGTGGCATGGAAAGTTAATATTTACAAATTTATTGCTCTTGTTAAAATGAACAAATGTGTAAACTGGGCGGAACTTTGTATTCATAGTCATTTGTGGATATACTACGATAAACGTGATATCATTTTTATTTTCACTCGTGCCAGGGATGAAAACTTTAATGTTTTGTGCACAATAAAGTACAGGAGAAGTAGGTCGATATTAAAAAAAAAAAATTAATTTCAAGACTCGTGAATAGTTGTGGAGGTGGGAGTGACCGTATCACGGTCCGAATCATACAATACATACATAGTTCGCAAGGCGACCACCTAACTCTTTAATCTGCGTGTACGCTTAACGCCTCGTAAAAAAAAAAGATACAACGGTAAACGAACAGCAATCGTTTAGCGGTGTAAAAACATTTCATCCTTCGGTCATAAAAATGTATTCTACATGTAACACACGTTGCATAGTTTGATATTGTTACATGTTGCCGCTCTGCGTCGCTTCCGTTACCCCGTGCCGCTCGAGTGTACGAAGCAGTGTCAAGGGCTTAATTAGTAACCCGAGAAGAACGCGGAGATATACAAAGAGCTGCCCTGATAGGCTTACTGGTACTCGTGCCCCCCCCCCTGTTCTTAGAAGATCGAATTACTTGTGTTATCGTTTAAAGAATGTTCTGTTCATCGTACTCGCCTCCCTCAGCGAAACTCGGGCTACGGGGAACCTTCTGAGGCCAACTGGAATACTTAAGCCGCGACGGGCCTCCTAGTCGACATTATAGAGTCTGGAGCATTGTGCGGCCTGAAGCACCCGGTGTGCGAGGTCAGTGAAGCGGCGAGAGTGAAGTCTGCAAACTGCAAGCATCGGTGCAGTGGAGAGTGAGACTGACGGACGGGACTACTGAACTGGATGTGTGGGTGATATACCTCTGGAATGATGGCAATAGATAGTTGGGTTGACTATGTGTAAATAACAGGTGCTAATTGATTGACTTTAACCAATATTAAGACAGTAATAAGAATGGAGAATTAATTAAGAGAACTGGAAGGCTCTTAAATTCGAGGTCTTGAGAGCCACAGTTATCAGAACATTAATTGCAATTGATATGAATATAAATTATTGCTATCTCTGTGAATAACACACTAAAGAGCCAAAAAAAACTGGTACACATGCCTAGTAACCATGAATCCTGCAGGGCAGTTCACAAATCCAATCTGCGCCAATTTGAGAAAGGGTTGCACGTCTGTCACGTTTAATGATTCTCGTCAGTCGTCGTTTGTCCCGTTCTTTCACGATCTTTTTCCGGCCTCAGCGATGTCGAAGATGTGGTGTTTTACCGGATTCCCGATATTCACGGTACACTAGTGAAATGGTCGTATGTGAACATGCAAATGTTATCGCTACCTCGGAGATGCTATGCCCCATCACTCGTGCGCCGACTATAACACCACGTTCAAACTCACTTAAATCTTGATAACCTGCCATCGTAACAGAAGTAACCTATCTAGCTGCCGACCGCACCGCGTTACTCTGATTGGTTCCATACCTCTGTTATTTGCATACGCACGCCTATACCAGTTTTTTTTGCTCTTCAGTATAAGTGTAGGATACGTAGTTTAACACTGTAACTAATAGCTGTGTGAATTTGATAGCATAATAAATAATTTGTAATTTAGTTATATTATTTTAATTAAGTTTTCCATCCCTCAAGAACTCTGATGCGCCCCTGACGTCTTAAAACAATATACAGGCTGCATCTTAAATCGACCGTTAAACTTCTGCTGCAGGTTAACCACGACAGAATAAGTTGTAAACACATACTGTCTAAATCGACTCCCAAGAGAGGTACACGTCTTTATAGTTGGACCTGACGCACGAGATTATTATGATATCGGAGAAAATATGTAAGATGGAACACTGCGCTTCTGGATAATGTATAAGTGTGAAATTATCTACAAACACCACAATACACAATAACAGTTACCACTCTTATTGCGAGCCATTCGACATGACGCGGTAGCCTATATGGGATCTTATTGATGGAACATGAATCCGCATGTTCCAAGGCTGCCTTGTGTAAACGCCCGAACCCCCGCCGTTTTCGAGTAATTAAAATTTTAAATTCCAAAAAAAAAAAGTGTTCAAAACCTGGCAGGAGGGCAACACGAACTACACCCTATAACGAATGGTTGCAAATATCGAAGAGACAAGATAACAGAGAGAGGTACGTAACTGTGGCGTTGAGAAATGCCGCAAATCACAATTATAATCGAAACAATAGCAAATTACATTAGATATGTATGTATACCATTTCCATGAGGATAAACTCGAGAGTGTGAAATTAATTGTGGTGTGGCAAGCATTAGTATTAAAAGAACAGAGGACACGACCACAACGCGTGCAATAATGAAGCGTTAACCGTAGTAATCGATGGCAACATCAATGTCCATACCGCAGTTACCAAATGTCTCTTCTGTGTAAGAATCGACTTGTGTTTGTTGTGATCGTAAATCGATGTAAAATGTTTATCGACTATGTGAAATATTTATGAACACCGTTTGTATGCAGGTATCACAACATGGTTGCTTGAGGAATGGTGTCAATTGGAATATTAATTGCCAGTCATAACGGCCTGCCATATAGGCCGCCTCACAACACACACACGCAACACACACCATCGTCAAGTGGAGGGTCTTTTACCTATGTGGCTCGTGATATGTTTGGTCGTTCACTCAGCCGAAACCATTGTACTGAAGTTTATCGGAATGGTGCAGAGGCGTAGTTCGAGTATCGCTAAATGTATCTTTTTACATGGCCTGAAATGGCTGGCATTCACCTTGTGTATGGGGCTGCGCAGTGCAACAGTGGAGATGCAGCACGCATGTAAAGGGAAAGGTATCCAAACAGACGCGTGCAACATCATTCAACGTTCACAGCCATTGATAGGACGATTTGCGAACAGGGGACACTCACGGTAAGTAAAAGAGTCAAGCAGTGTGTTTACGTGATCTCACAGCGGTCATTGTAAACTGTGAAACCAAGCGTACCTGTCCCAATACCGTACATGTTCAAGGTGTACAGGTCTAATTCCGGCCATCCAAGGTCGGTACGAACACCTCACTTTGAAGAGGAGATGCTGCGGAGGTTCCACGAGTTGCCATCTACCAGCACCCGTCAAGTGGCGCACCCGGTTCGCACTGGACACATGAATGTGTGGAGAGTTTTGCATGAGCAGCTGCTCCATCCATATCGCCGACAGAATGTGCACCATCTGAAGTCTGAATACTACCCACAACGTTTACAATTCGTGCAGTGGTGTTGACAACGATGTGCAGTAGAGCGACATTCCCCAAGTGCCATGTTGTTTACCGACGAAGCACGATTCACAAGAGAATATGTGTTGACTTCTCGTAACAGTCACGTGTTGACAGAGGCGAACACGCAGGCGTCCTTTATCCACAAATACAACGAGCTATTTGGCGTTAACGTACTGTGTGGTATTGTTGGTGACATTTAATAGGGCCATAAGTGTTTCACGCTCGGTTAAATGCTGACCGGTACACCTCATGTTTTTTAAAACAGGTTTTGCCAGATTTGCAGGAAGACGTTCCACTTGGGATTCTACAAGAAATGTGGCTGCAGCATGACAGTGCACCACCGCACTTTGGTGCATATGTTCTAGAGTACCTTGACACCACGTTCCCAGGTAAATTGATAGGCCGTGGTGGGCCGAGGTTATTGCCTGCGATGTCACCAGGTCTTACACCGCTTGACTTTAACTTGTGGGGTGCTATGAAGTGTTTGGTGTACGACACTCCAATATCGTCTGTGGATGATGTTGCAGTCAGCATACATGCTGCTGCCGAAATCATAAGAACCACACCCGACGTGTTTGACCGTGTTCGGCAATCGTGACATCGTCGATGTACACTTTGCAGCGAGGTTGGAGGCCGACAGTTCGGGCACCTCATCTAAGGCTCGTTTGTACCACAGTATTGCATGTCATTATGTAATAAACGACAATGTGAATTTACCTGGCCTACTCTTATTGCTACAACTTAAAAATTAAAAACTGGTAAACCATCACTTTACATTTGTTACTTCATGTGTACGAATGTTTCAGTTCTCTCTGTTATCTTATCCCTTTGATATTCGTAACCATTCGTTATAGATTGTTGTGGGTGTTGCCAACCTGCCAGGTTATGAACTTACTTATTTTCAAATTAAAAAATCTAATCACCCGAAATCGGTGGGGGTTAGGACGTTTACACGAGGCAACCTTTATCGTCAATTTGAACATGCGGATTCATATTCCAACAATAATATCCCATGTATGCTACCGCGTCATGTCGAATGTATCGCAATAAGAGTGGTAACAGTTATTATTTGTATTAATTAATTTCATTGCAGTGACAGATTTTGTGGTATTTGTAGATCATTTTACACCTACACGCTTTACAGAAATGCAGTGTTCCATCTTACATATTATCTCCAATATCATTAATAATCTGGTGCATAGGTCCAACTTCAAAGACGTGTACCAATCTTGGGAGTCGATTTAGACCATAGGTCGTCCATAAGTTCTCGACAATTTTTTCCGTGATTAACCTGCAGCAGAAGTCAGTAGGTCGAATTTAGATACATCCTTAATGTCGTAGAAAATTTGTAAAAATTTCGGAGCGTATTTTGAAGGGTGTGCTAATGCCGAGTCAAAGTCACGAGGATTTTTACAGCTTAGATTTTGGACTCGGAAAATGGCTATTGGTTACATAGCTCATGCTTCCGAGTCATATTTACTTCTTCAAGACCTCCTTGGTGCAGTTGGGATGCATGCCGGCTTACGGCGCCGGGGGTTTCCATGTTCACATCCCGGGTATGACATGGGCGTAATTATATTTGTTTACTTCAGTCTGAATCATACCTTGTGTGAACAAGTCAACAAATATTGTCATATTTCTAGTGTATCGCCCAATGAAATAAAACTAAAAAAAAAATTTCAACAAATTTCAACACAGTGGAATTGCATTCGGGTGGCCAAGGGTGCGATTATCCGACCGGCCATCCTGATTATGGCTTTCCGAAATCATTCTAGGCGAATGCTCGTCTGACTCCTCACTACAAGCCCTGGCTCATTCCTTTGATTCCTTTTGAAGTACTGTATCTTGCTTCGTCACTAGCGATCGCACTGTCGACGAGACTTTAAGCCAACCTACCTATATTACCTCAAATCACTCAGCTATTCTATCGCATTTCAGTGAATTATTCACTGTGTTCAAATATCACCACTATACACCCCCCACTTATTGGCAAATAGAATAATGTCACTAGAAAATTAGTGATATTTATAGGCATGGTGAGTTGAGAATAATTCATTTGACACCACAAAGAGCAGCAACTTCTTTAAATGTGTGTCAGAGCGATTCTTCTTGCATACCGAAAGTCTGTAAAATCACACGGCATAATGATTTCATAACTAATAAAACTAAAGTACCAAAATGGTTTCCACAATGGTTGAACTCCCCTGTTTAAACTGTGATTTGTAATAGATTCCAGCGAATTAAACCATTCTGAATAACAGGTTTAAACTTTATTTCGCTTTCTCGCCAGCCTACAAGAATGTGTTAGATGAATTTCACATGATTATGATTTATTTTAGTGTATGAAACGTTTAAATGCAGTTGTTGGTTTTCGGAGAGCATGTATAAAGGACGAGAAATGCAATCGCAGCATTTATAAGGAAGTACATTCCAATGGACCTACAAAATGGCCTAACTTGCATGTATCATGTTGGAAATGCCATTCACCAGTCACTGCCTGGGAATTAGTTGAGATAGCAACCCAGTGAATGACTTTTACGGCATTCAGCAACCCATCAAATACACAAGGCCCCGTTTCATCAGCCTCGTGAAGCCAGTAGGATACCGAGTACTGACCATGATGCCACTAGGATTCTTTACCTACATATTTACTTTGTTCCAGAATAGTGTGGTGGACAATCCAGAAAAATGCACGTTGGAGATAAAAACATGGAAATGTGTGTGCCCATCTTTATTTTATCACGAAGTGTCATTCATTCTTTTAGCAGTAAATTTAAATGCACCGTAAATATTACTTACGAAATATATAACTAATACACGCAGCCAGAGAGGATTTGTGTGAAAAAGAATATTTTCTGCGATCGTTTAAAAAATAATAGAGACGAAATGAATTTGTATTGTTACTGTCCGAATAATTGCCTTTATCGGTTTGTCCCACTGCAGTCCAGATAACGTGGTGGGTTCGTTTGGAAGTAAAGTCATTTGTGAGTGTTTTTTTTTTCCTAGTTGGCGGGATAAAATGCATCCGTATCACATGATCGCGCGGTAACGCTGACACATTTAGATACCGATAAAAGTATAATTATATCATTTGGCGATTTGGAAAATTTCTCTTTANGTAACGCTGACACATTTAGATACCGATAAAAGTATAATTATATCATTTGGCGATTTGGAAAATTTCTCTTTACGCGCAACATTGCAAATAATATCGCGAGTATATGATACTATTGCTGGTTCTCGTAACAGTAAATTTCAATTGAACAATGTGTTCAGCGCAGCGGATTTTACTAATAAGCGTTCGTTAGCAAGTAGGGAGTAATTAAATCATTTTCATTCCATTAAATGATTCAATCAAACANTTTTACTAATAAGCGTTCGTTAGCAAGTAGGGAGTAATTAAATCATTTTCATTCCATTAAATGATTCAATCAAACAATTTCAGCTAAACTGGATTAGATAATGGATATGATTACGTTGGCTGTTTGTTGGGAATGCAAACACACTGCCGAAAACTGAAAACCAACGAGAATTTTCCAGCCGAGATGTCTTTGTGCCAACCGCATGAATGTTCAACTTTGTCATACTCTGTCAATTATCGTTTATCAGAGGATACGATTAATTATGAAATTAGCGCTGCTTCGTGCCCAGTGGTGACATTTGAAATGCGACACAATGATTGCGAAGTTGTTAGGTTTTGTTGACGACAGAGGTTGATGCTTCGTGTTGGTTCAATACCTCCGAGTCATACTCGAATGTGTATATTTTAAAGTTAAACTACACCCAGCTCAAAACAAATCGCCTAGTGGTAATATCATCCAGATCTTTAAGAACAATTCACCCTTAGAGTTAAAATATAAATAGTGTACTCCGTCGTCAGAAATCTCTAAACGTGTTCAGTACTGGAAGAAGTACTTTTGGGTAAATATTCATATGTTTATTGTTTTGGTTCTAACATATAACTTTACAACCAGAGTTAAACTGAGTTACCGATTTATNTAAATATTCATATGTTTATTGTTTTGGTTCTAACATATAACTTTACAACCAGAGTTAAACTGAGTTACCGATTTATTTAAATAAAGGAACGTACACATTATAAGATTTTCTAGTGTTTTGTAGGTCTCAACTTAAAATTTGTAGAAAAGTAGCACTGTACTGATAGTAAAATTACAATTGATAAGCTGAATTTTTTTTCTAAATTTTAAGGTGTAAGTAAAGTTATTTTAACAAGTATGTTTTTTGAACAAGATGGCTATGATTTACTGAGAAATATCTCCTTAATATGATATTCTATGTTTTTCAGTAAAATATCAAAAGTGTTTTCAATAATCATAGGCATTTGAAAATGAGGGATCTATGGTACAGCAGGGCTGGCTGATGCGTGAGCGATATAAAACGCAATTTCCCGATGTGCGTCCACATGGGCAACANGCTGGCTGATGCGTGAGCGATATAAAACGCAATTTCCCGATGTGCGTCCACATGGGCAACAATGTTTTTACCTTTTCTTACAAAACATCTTATTCACAGAATATTTATTATCTGAGATACGCCTACCCGTACAAACAGCGCAGCGTATAAAATAAAAATATTTGAAGAATACCGACTCTTTAAAACGACACGCAGCTGGTTTCGTGGTCAATAGCATAGAATTGTAGGCTTCGTACTCGGCTATAGTAATACGAACCATTCATAACCTGGGATTGTATAATTTTCCTGCAACTTTCTTGGAATGTTTTTGGTTCAAGGTCACGGGTACAGGCATGGAGTCACGGTAAAATATCAAGGTCACCCAGATTCAATATGGCGGTTGGGTGACCGGAATGACAGAGCATGAATGGCGCCTGGCGCCTGTGCCCCGTGCCCTTGCCTCAGATTTCCCCAAATAATTATACTAACATCATAAGGCACCCGTGTTTTTTATGGCTTAAAAGTACTTTAGATTGGAGTTATTTAAGAATGGGTCATGGCTTACGAATCATTTACCCCCAAAGAAGGTCATTGGGCGTTGAGCCTCGCAGTGTACAGTACCGTTCAAAAATAGCCTCCATGTGCATTGTATACACAATTATGTACGCAAGATCTGAATGGTTTTATTCAATATTATACTGTATTACAATAGTTTACTAATTATACAGGATGAACCTACTCTGAAAAAACGGTTTTGTGGTGACCAACAAAATGTATTTCGTGATTACAAAATTATTTTGTCAATATACACATCAGAAAATATTTTGTAGCACCAGCTAAAGTTTTTTGTCATTTCGGTATACAGTGGCAACTACAAAACTACGTTTGTGGTCACCAACAGTTAAAACCTAAATTAAACGTTGCTATCAGCGGGTCTCGAACTCCAGACCTTACACAGGCGAGCTCAGTGTGTTACCACTGCGCCACCCTGCTCGTCGCTAAAGCTATCTCTGGAGCATGTAAATAACGTAAGTCTAATATGTGGCACACTCGATAAGGCCTGCACACTTCACCTTATGGAAAGTTTACTTTCTTGAATCATTTAAATATGACATATATTTATTTTGAAGAAAGTAGTGATATGAACGGTGTTCTTAGGAATATAACTCATGAATTAGTTCGTAACCTGATGCAAATAACCGAACACGGACAAGTGTGGTCTGACCGCCAGAGATCACACGCTAAATATAAAGGATAAAGTTTTCCTGTATATGACCTAAATGCTATTGGAGCCAACTTTATGTTTTGATGGCAGCCAATAGATATATTGTTAATAATCAAATATTTAGTGAGCATTAAAAAGCGTTGGTACTTGNTATGTTTTGATGGCAGCCAATAGATATATTGTTAATAATCAAATATTTAGTGAGCATTAAAAAGCGTTGGTACTTGTCAATCCACGTGTTATTGGTAGACATAGAATAATTTCACGAATTCATTTCGGGTCAAAAAAGACGTCAAACACATATACAATGATGTCATCTTTGTAATTGGATCACAGTTTATTAGACACGCCCTGGACGCATCTGAGCCAATAGCAGACTTACAAGGAAACAAGTAGCGAATCCCATACTGCCAGGTGTGGAGTAGCACTAGCTACTCTCTGGTGCGGCAGCCAATAAACACAAAGCTGAGGTCAGAGTATGCACAGGACTGTGGAGTCTAGCTTACAGGTCATTGAACTCGCGAAGTTTTCCAATCCCTAGTTATTGCTAGAGACCTGAAAAATTCGCGGATTCATTTCGGGACAAGCCAGAATTTGAAACACGTGTGTTAATAAAACTTCAGCCATTGGTCCACACGGTGTTTGACACCTCCTGAAGAAGGCTGGCCCAACNAAACACGTGTGTTAATAAAACTTCAGCCATTGGTCCACACGGTGTTTGACACCTCCTGAAGAAGGCTGGCCCAACCGTCACCTTCTACTGTGGCAGCAGACCACCAATGTGCAGTTGATATCGGCATATTTGTACATAAGACTGGAGAGTCTAGTCTGCAGGTCATTTAACTCGCCATTGAACTCGCGAATATTTCTGGTCTCTAGTTATTGCTCACCAAAATTTGTTTTTTACCAGCCACGATGCTGATATAATGGTGTGATTTTGCGCAGGGTACCTCCGTATCTCTCTCATTTTGTGACTTCACAGTGGCGATAACTGCCTGGAATGGCCCATAAGAATGTACACAAATACTTGGGGGCACCTGTATTTCGCGAAAAGATTTCAGGACGAGTTGTGTTCCAAAACACGTTGGTTCAAAACAACTTTCGTAATTGGGGCATTTGAATTGTTACGCGTCTTGTATATCTTCCCGCGAATCACGCACGGTCAGTATTGGAGAGAAACTTAATATGATTGGCTCACTCATGTAACAGACTCTCTTCACGCAGAAAGAGGCGGCCAATTGCCAAAGGCAGACTTCAAGGTTGCACACAACAAATTGAAGTCTGGCCTCCGCGTAAATCTTTTACCGAAAAACAGGTGGCCCTACAAATACTGCGTTTTAATTTGTTTGGACAGAAAATTATAAATAAATACGGACGGTAGACTTATGTGGATTTCACAGTAATAAAGCTTAAAATATGCTTCATGATTTAATATTTCTCTAAAATGCTAATTTAAATTGAATATGTCATTATAGATGGTGAAATACAGGCTGAGTATAAAAGAATACCACAAATTTGAAGGTCTTTAATATCAAAACCAAAAAACCTACAACCTTGATTGACCGATCAAATGAACCATGGAACCATGAAGTCTGTTTACCATACATTCATAAATGTTAAATGTTACCATCATGAGCGGCCTGAACGACATCTACGCTATAATCAAACTCGTTCCTCGCTCTTGCCAACATGTCATGTGTTACGGTTTGAATGGCGTTCATAACTCTCGGTTTGAGGTGCTGAGGAGGTAGGGAGCTCGCATTCGTCACGTTAATGTGAAGGAGACGGTCTGATGTTTCCTTTATGGTGCGCCACCCAATTAGCAACTAGCTTTTCGCGGATACCTGAACGAGACGTTGCCGCAACGCTGGATTGGTCGAGGAGCAGCTGGTGACCAGGCTCTTCATCACTGGCCCCCAAAAAGCCCTGATCTTAACCCGTGCGATATTTTTCTATGGGGGTACATAAAGGATCAAGTGTTTCATCCACCATTGCTGGCTAACATTGACGACCTCAAAACGAGAATTACGGATGCCATCCAAACCGTAACACCGGACATGCTGACAAGAGTGTGGAATGAGTTTGATTATCGCGTAGATGTCGTTCAGGCCACTCATAGTGGTCACATTGAACATTTATGAAGATATGGTAAACAAACTTCACGGTTCCATGGTTCATTTGATCGGTCAATCAAGGTTATATGTTGTTTGGTTTTGATATTATAGACCTTCAAAGTTGGGGTATTCTTTTATACTCTTCCTGTTTATACGGCGGGTTGTATAATGACAGTAGATGTGGATTCGGAAAAATCATTACGGACTTCGGAAGATTTTTTTTTTTATTCGAAGCTTACATTTATTTGGAAACATAGATTTTTTTTTAGTGTTCATTAAATTCGTGACAGAGTATAGTAAACCACGAAATAATTAATTTTTACGCTAAAATGTTTTTTTTTCTGTACTTCGTTCAAGGTAAGTCATCGTAGTAATAATAAATAAAATAAATTTAATTTTCTGCAAATAATACGTTATTGAACGCCATTGTTTACATGCATCTATTTATTTGATTAATCAGCACATTTAACGAGTATAAAAGGATTTGTCATGTTAGTTGGTATGCGTAATTTAATAAGACGAACCCCTTAAGACACGATTTGTTATTATTATAACTTTTAACTGTTTAAGTTATTAGACTATCACAAAACACCGTGTATTGTCCATTATGTTTACACTCGTATGGGTTCTCGCTGAAGTAGTGCGAAAAACGCGATGGATTCCAACAGCTGATCAAGCATGCCTGTATTTTTCTTTCGGCCATGTTACCAGCAACAAAATTTCGCCTTGGAAAGCACCAACCAAAGAGTTTTTGTAACCACTAACAAATATTTTCTGTCAGTGTCACACAAGTATACACTTTCAAGGTTTTAAAGCCATCTCTCTTATATTAAACTCATCGTGTATGTTATCCAGTTAGGTAGTTGTTGCACAAAGTTATCGCCATAGTAAATTTACTAATAAGCATCACGATTTATATTTTTTAATATTTCAAATGTTTACTTATGGTAAAAGTACAGTGGCTTCCAATGTAACATTGCATATGACTGTAAACGTGCAGAGAGCACTAAAAATTAGTTCACAAAGTAAAAAATTTGTCAGAAAGTACGATTTGTGTTATATATATGAAAAATAATCCATGTATGTTGTAACACTGTGAAACATTTGGCTTAAATCCGCTTATTCAAGCGTTTTAAATCTCACTTAATAAGATTCTATTTCTAACCAAATGTAAGCGTATTTCCATTCAGTTTATATTAGAAAGCACATTTTGCGAAATCAACTCTTCATCAAGCAGAATCATCATAATTATTGTTCTGATTGTATATCATACAATATTAATAATAATTTTTATAAAATATTTTAAATAATTGATTACATGCACGTCTATTTCAGCAACCAAGGTTAACTGAAAAAACTTTCCTAAAAGCATGTATTAAAAATTCGTTTTACATTATTACTATTATTTTCATATACACAGCTGTAGTAAATATTATGATTATCCTATTTGACTAAGGTTTTCTTGCAAATATACTATCTAAAGCATTCAAAATAATTTTTACAATAAAGGTTTTATTCATTCATTTTTAAATCTTTAAATTAACAATTACACAAGAATATTTTACAACGTTGCGAAATATACGCATTCTTATTTCGTGTACAATACAAATAATATTATTTTTTGGATAATTCTGGTAACGAGTACTAATTTTCACTGTTTTATTCATGTTATACAGTCAAGTGCAGAGCTACATTGCAGACCACTCACCATATAGATTACTTAACACATAAATACTTGTGAATGTACATGGGGCATTGTTAAAAATTGCACGTGGCAAAAGAATACAAAATGGTTTGACAGAAAAAAAAATTAAGCAGTCGAGTTGAAAGATTCGGGTGGCTCTTAAAAACGGGGTCTTTGAAGTCAATGATGGTGAAATAAGGTGAGAATGGAGCAGCTCCGGAATGCAAGGGAGGGGGAAACGGGAGAGCCCCGAGAAAAGCCGCCGACCAGCGGCATCGTCCAGCATGTTTCCAACTTGCGAAAATCCGGTATTGACACAGCCGGGGATTGAAACAGGCTGGCTCGCCTTCGTGGGAGGCGAGCAGTCTAGCCGCCCAGCCACCGTGGCCCCAAGTAAGCAATGACCATTAACGATGCCTCGACCATGGCCGAATGAGCAAACGCAAACATAAGGGCTTCAGTTCTGGAAGCTCGCATTGCATCGGAAGACGTTCTTCAGTTGGAGACGACGCGACTGACTCCCTTGAACCGTTATGATCATCTAGCCGGGTGGTGTAGATGGTGTGTTGAAGGTGATGNGTCCCTACTTGCGCGTCGATGCGGTCCGAGAGTCTATCGACTGCGAGGAGATTGATCGAGGGACGGTTATGTCGCCAGCGTTGCGTGATTCCTGGCCTAAATGCTCGACGCGAGGAAGGACGAGTGTAAGGAAGAAAGCTCCGAAAGGACGAAGGGAGGACGGGTTGGTGGTGTGGGAGCAATGGTCCTCGGGACGTGAAAGTTGAAGGGAAGTTTATCCCCCGAGGGTGAAGTTCATCCGTGCAGTCGCTCGACACTTTCGGACACTCGGCGAAATTATGTAGCTCAGTCGCACCGAAAACCAAAGAAGCTGATAGGTGAATATTTCCTTCCCCCGGGGTTTATCTGACGAGATGCTCAGTGACGCTGAGATAAAAAAATAATAATAATGACGCGTTGTTTGTGGCTAATCAACATTTACATAAACTACTTCTGATTTTTCACCTTTCGCAGCCTTAGATTTTATTTGGGAAATTATGTATAGTGTTTTGATGTAATCCTAACTTATATTAAAAATATACATTGCCTCTTTAGATATCTGAAGTAATTTTGAGAATGTTTCTTATAACAGCTTATTTTAACTTGTGACCAGAATGACATTTTAACGGTGTTAAAATATATTGAAATGACAAACTTATATTAGGTTTTAATTGTATGCGCGTCTAGGAACGCAGACCCGCTATTTCTAGGGGCAGGAAGATCTCGCGAGTTCAACGACACACACGCTGAACTCCACAGTCCTTTGCATACTCCAGCGACAGTTGAGTAACCAATGCCACCCCACACCTGGCAGTATGAGATTTCCCACTTGTTTCCTTGCAAGTCTGCTATTTGCTCAGAGTCGTCCGGGGAGTTTATAATAAACTGCGATCCGATTGCAAAGAAGACTTCAATGTGCACGTGTTTAAAGTCCATCATGTCCTGAATTGATTTCATGAAATTATGATCTTCATTGCTATTTCATTTCATTTGCCACCACATATATAACTGATATATACCGCAGTTAAAAAAAATCTCATTGTTTTTTATTACGAAATATTACCTCTAAATAGTATAAAACAAAGTCGCTTAACCGCGTCTGTCTGTGTATTCGCTTAGTACTTCTAAACTACTTGATGGATTTTGAATTTTGATACGGTTTTCAACATAATTTAAAGTATTTCTTGAGGAAGGTTTTTGTGTATAATATATTTATATCTAATATAAGGATAGTAGATAAATGTCGAACGGTTTGTAATCAAGTCATAAAAGACCGCTTTTAGGGCGCTTATATGTCTTGCACTGGCTGAACCATAAGAGATACATAAAATTAATTTGCTACAGATTTGTAGCTCTCAAAAAGGTCTACAGAAAATTCCGCGATAGCATATCTTTATCTTTAAAGGATGACCCACAGTAACCATTTTTGTCTTACAGAGTATCGCAGTAAATACCAAATTGTTACCGGGAGAAGCCGGGCCGGTTCGCTAATAAATTACATATTTTATAAATTATATAAATTATTACTTAACCAACGAATTTTTTTTAAATTTCTTTGAACACTTTTAATTGTGGTAGGAACTGTGAAGCCGTTGGGCATGCCTGATTTATCAGATTCCTCTCTTCAAACGTGCTAGATGTGAAACATGATTATTTACCCGTGGAGAGCTGAATTTTTCATTGGCACATGCACTTAGCATTTCCCATGCGCTTATTTTACTCGTCTAAACAGAGATAACATGGTATACCAGCAAATTTCTGTTAAAAACATGCATTATACAAGGGCGTGAAAGCATTCACTTGCACTTATAACATTTGCGATACTAGTGCGATAATAACAATAAAGATTTCAATTTGCCCAGTCACATTTGTTATGGTCGAACTTTTGAACGAATTTAGCATCACGATATTTTGTAATGATATGTTCTTTTTTTACCACACTTAATAATAAAATTGAAGACGTCAATTTACAGAATTTTAAAAGCAGGGCGGCGATTTTTAATCGGTACTCGTACGGCATACGGATAATGTGCACAGACCCAAAAATCTCGCAAATTAATTTCGGGACAAGCTAGACTTGAAACACATGTACACTTGACTATTTTCAATTGGTTCGCAGTTTGTAAGCGCCGCTTTGGATGAATTCAAGCCAATAACTAACCTGCAAGTAAAACAGCACCTAATCCCGTGCTATCTGGTCTGCTTTAAAACTGGAGCATCAGCCAATAAACAACCTGCTGAGGCTCAAGTACACAAATGTTTGTGGAGTCTAGCTTGCTGCCAACTGAATCCGCAAAATTTCCGATCTCTTATTATGTGTAAAAAAGTGCTAAGTATGTCCGATAAAAAATTGTATTGCATATTGCAGAATTCTGAAAGGCAGTGCCTAAAAAACACGGAACAAACATATATACAAAACAATTCTTACAATTATATAATTAATAAATTTATTCGATTAAATACTTTGTGGGTATTTATTTACCCATGTAATGCAATATTTTATTGAACTAATGGCAAATACTTCAAATATTTGTATCTGGAAAAAGTCACGCGAAAATAAAGGCGCGCAATTTGTGAGGCAAACTTACTGTCACAGAAGCCAAAAGCTTGTTGAAGGGACTGAAATATAACGATTTAATGGAAACCAGTCTACGGTAAACCAACATGCTAAATATACCTGTGATAACTCCTCTCGATTTTCTCTTGCAGGGCCACACGAAGAGATAGCAGGAGAGAGAAGTGCCGGAGACAGATCTGTTTGCGCGTATTCTGGCCGCGACACAGGAGGTTCAATACACGCCTCCATTGCGTAGCCTTAGCTTGCCTAAATATATTCAATGAGAGCATATAGTCAATACGAAGTTTCTTCACACTTTTGAATCACACGTTTGAAACAACACCCGATGTGTGATGTATTTGGTTGTCTCCTAAATATGTCACCTATCAGAAGCTTTTATACTTGTGTTAACATAAAAAGTATCTTATTTGTTATTAAATTGAACGTTTTCTTATATTTAATATATAAATTATAATATTGCATTTATAATTAATATGAATAAAAACAGGGCTAAAATCGGTAATAGGCATGTTGGTAGTGAAAAGTAAGAAATAGTTCTTATGCAAAATATTACACTCGAGAGCCAAAAAAACTGGTATAGGCGTGCGTATGCTAATAACAGAGGTCTGGAACCAATCAGAGTAACGCGATGCAGTCGGCAGCGCTTATATAAGATAACAAGCGTCTGGCAAAGTTGCTAGATCGGTTACTGCTGCTACAATGGCAGGTTATAAAGATTTAAGTGAGTTTGAACGTGGTGTTATAGTAGGCGCACGAGAGATGGGACATAGCATCTCCGAAGTGGCGTTAAAATTTGGATTTTCGCGTACGACCATTTCACGAGTGTACTCTGAATATCGGGAATCCGGTAAAACATCACATCTCCGACATCGCTGCGGCCGGAAAAATATCGTGAACGAACGGGACAAACGACGACTGACGACAATCATTAAACGTGACAGACGTGCAACCCCTTCTCCAATTGGCGCAGATTTCAATGCCTCCTGCATACCTTCAGACATTAGTCGAGTCCATGCTACGTTGTCTTGCGGCACTTCTGCGTGCTCGCGGGGGCCCTACACGATATTAGGCAGGTGTACCAGTTTTTTTAGCTCTTCAGTGTATATGACTTAGTGCGCATGAAAGCGGTGTGTTGTCCTTCTGGTGCAATTTTCTACATTTAATTAAGCTTCCTTTGCGTGAAATGGAGGAATATCCTGGAAGCATAACTTTAGCAGGGCTTCATAAAAATTTTATCTAGCCGTAGTTGGAATATATTCATGATTTGATAGCTGAAACGACATTCAACGCGAAATTATATTTATTTGGGGGTTCTATAAAGCCTCTTTGAATCGCAATCTACGTGAATACTTACGTAGATATTTTGTATGAAACTTCCGAGTTCATCAAATATTACGTTGACTTTTCTCCTTAGCATCGCGTATGAAACTAAAAAAAAAATTATGTAACATCTAGAAAGTGAACGTTGTAGAGGATTTAAATTACGTATACTTTATGTACGCAGAGGAGCCACAGACAACAGCTTCGTAACCGATTCACCTAGGGGAGGGATTGCTGACGAGAAGTAATCACCGAAACGTTTAAAACGGAATTCGAATATCGTCCCCACCTCAGAGCGTGAAACTTTGACTAGCGCAGGAGTAAAACTAGATAGTGAACAACGATTAAGCTTTCGACGCAGCGGTTCAAACTTACTCCAAATAAGAACTGAACAGCCGTTGTGGAAACAACCAGACGTACACCGAAGCCACAATAAATTAAATAGCAAATCTTGTGTGGTGGTACATGAGTCAAGTATTTCACTCATAAACCGGCACCAAAAAAAATAGGAAATGCTGGCGTTCTTAGATATCGTCAAAAAAATGCGTCTCTCAGCACCTAACCTAAACGCAACCATTAGAATGGTGGGAGTATACTTGGTTGCTCGTATTAGGCGTACACCTACTAATTAATGTTTCGTGTAAGCTTTTGGACGTGCACAGATGAAATGTACATTAAAGTGTTCCTAAAACATGGGGACTAACTTCAGCAGGTTATTTCTGGGGGGTGAAGGAGACTAATGATGCAATAAAACTCGAGGTTCACCTAAAAAAGCACGGACACCAGAAGGCGTTGATAGTGGATGTAATCCGTCCTTTTTTGTGGTAGAACTTGAGTATTATGGCAGTACGTAAATAGGATTTCAATACGTTGAACTGAGATCATCAATAACTTTATACCGAACATGTTACTCAACTTCCATCATATAAATACGTTGGTTTGCTACCCTGTTTCTTGTTATAAAACGTGTAGTGTTAAGTAGTGCCGGATGTTTGGTTACCATGAAACACGAAGTCACAGTACATGACACATGGTCTCTTAATGCAATTGCCTAACTCACACAGTACTCGAGAAAATTAAGTTGCGGGCAAAGTTTGAAAATACACACCCCATAACTAGAGACTTAAAAAAATACGCGGGTTCATTTCGGGACAAGTCAGAATTCGAAACACATGTGTTGATAAAACTTCAGCCATTGGTCCACACGGTGTTTGACACCTCCTGAAGAAGGCTGGCCCAATCGTCGCCTTCTACTGTGACAGCAGAGAACCAATGTGCATTTGATGTCGGTATATTTGTGCATAAGACTGGAGAGTCTAGCCTGCAGGTCATTGAACTCGCGAATTTTTCTGGTCTCTAACCATAACGCAATTAATTCCATTAAATAAGGCGGTAACCCTTATTAATTGTATAATGGGGGTAGATAACATATTAACTGCACTTACTTTCTTGAGGATCACAGTTTAACGTATTGATATACAAATTCACACTTACGCGCTGAGATAAGTATTAATATTGTCTTAAATTAAAGAATAGGCCTTAGCCACCACATGTAACTCCTATTCTCAATATTATTTTGAGATGGACCATGGGTTATATATACATTTATATTTTTTTTTACCCCCAAGAGTACATTGCCGAAATATGTCCCCATGTTTTAGAAACACATCATTATATATATATATATATAATAAATATTATATATATGAGTGACCATCAGATATGTTCTCTATATTCAGTAGCCGTACCAAAATCTGAATAGTATTGTGTTCTGTGTGTGACTTAAATACTTATGTGAAATATTGTTTTTATTATAAGTTAGGTTAGTGTGTCGATAGTTACTGTTATAACAGTTGTATTTATTTGTTTGATTGGTTATATGTTACCCCACGTAAATAATGGGTTATTGAAAATATATGATTTTAGAAAAATATGTATTGGTTTGCACTCATTTTATATTTGAATATACGTTGTCAAATTGGATAAAGTGATTTGACTCACCTAAGCCCACCTACAATTAGTGACATAACCCACCTTATCTTACCTAACAAAACCTAACCTAACCTAACAACCTGAATGTCTGGTATCAGTTATTTATTTACGAATATGCAATATGTATACGTGCGTTTGCACAGTAACAACACTCACGGTATAGTATTCATATAACACTCTCACGTTAATTAGAGACTCTATACTAGATATATCATTTTGGCAGCATAGCTCATATTTTGGTATTGCAGACTTTAAAATGAATATTCACTGATACCAATTATTTTAGTTGATTGAAACAATATTTCTCTCTTTGCAAAATATAATATTTTTTCTTATAAAATTATTATTGTGGCATCGTATGATTACCGTGACAGTTTGAATCGATTACGTAAAAAGAGTATTAAAAAATGTTTTTGCTGACGTTTAGAGATAGACACAGCGCATTCAAATTTTCCCAGTATTCACAATTGTGCAATTATAGAAAAACTAATTGTTTAGCAGAAAGCACATACAAATACTTTTCTAATCGAAGCAAATCTTATGAATAGCATTCTAATTGCTATTGTATTACAAGTAAGTTATTAAACCTCACTTAAGAGAACTAAGTTATTTCTTTTCCTTTGTCAAAAATCATTAGTGTTAATAAAAAGACATGACTTACTCTCTTAAAAAAATTGTTTACACAAAAAATACTTGTATAATATTTCTTCAATTTTATGTGTTTTTGTAATTCAAATGTTTCGTCTCAAATTTCATAAATTTTACTTTTTTCAGTAAACCACATTTTGTATTCAAGAAAACGAAATTAAGTATGCAGTATACGAAGTAACAAAACGCTTGATGAATATCGCTGTACAAACGGAGGTGACGAAGCCGCCAGTTATTTACTCACCCTTACATTTTTAATCTTTGATTTACCAAATCGTTCCGAATGCGAATTCCACCGCGACTTTTATCTTTTAATTGCTTGAAACACGCGTCAAATTAAAACTTCATCGAGATGCCACGTCCTGACAAGCCGCTTCTGATAACGCATTCTTCTTCGTTGTGCAGCAATAATCTGTTTTCAAATGAAAATTCGCTTTTTTTTTTTAAATGAAATCGAATCTGATGCTTGCTAATTATGTTGGTGTCAAAAATAAAATTTCTGTTAACGTGAATAAACTGAAAAAAATAGCGAACAGAAAAATAACGAAATCCTATATCACCACTGAATATTTAACATTTTAAGCGAAGTGATATAACTTTATCAAATTTATCGATGCAGTTTTTAAGCACACTGATCAATAAATACTTCTGTCGGGTTTTCTTTCGCCTTTATTGTTTGTGATAATTGTAACACCCAAGAAAGAATGGCCCGAATGATTCCAAACACAGAGGATAAGCAGAACAGTTGAAATTCGCTTTCCGCTTGCCTCGGTGCGTCAGCATTCTGCGTGAGAATAATGACGAGCAGAAATACAAGACGGAGAAGCTACAGCCATATCCTACCACCTCCAAATGGTACTCTAACCTGACCCACACCTTCAAATCAGATCAAAATAATGCGTAAGTCTCCTATGGCAGTGTTACAAGTCATCGCTCAACAGGTTCGTATTTCAATGGAATAAAAATGGCTAAATATGCAAAACGTTGATTTTATTAATCAGTATAAAAAAGATAATATAAAAACATACTCTACAATTATTATCTTCAAAAACGGAATACAAATAACCCCCATACATACATTTAATATTGAAGTTACAATTCCTTAGTGACTGTGGTAGAATACTTCCGCATTGTGCAAGCAAATACAAACAGTTGTGAGGCGGCAATACCAAAGACAATGTCTCAAAGCTTGGCATTGAAGCGACTTACAATTAAGTGTGTATCGTTCCACGATTTCAACATTATCAACATTAAAATTGGCTGGTATAAGAATGATTATCTGCCTGACCTACTCTTTCATATTTTTCTTTATAAACAAGTATCTGAGCACGAGAATGCCGTTTTCCTCTGCTGGTCATCTCTGTCCATAGCCTCAGGTGGACCTTTTCATGCTGGCTCGGTTGACCATCTGACCTCAAGGAGCGGCTTTACTCTGCTCTTTATAGTCAAAAATCTGACCGAAAAATGTTCATAAATGTACAATATGGCAATAAAGTCTTTTAAATATATAAGTTCCTGAATCAGAAAGACGAATTCACGAATGGTGCATGTGTGCTGTACCACAACGCCGTGACAGCTCGGCAACACAGCCTACACACTACTCGTGACGTCACGTCACTAGCAGCGCTGGGGTGCTAGACTTGGCGCTTCTCGCCCACAGTTGGGGGAGTCAAGCTTCGAAGAGGCCGCCACGATGCTGGATCCTTAGTCCGATGGCGGGCCCACTTCACCACTTCCACGTATCAGGCAGATTGCTGCTACCGTAGCTGCGTGGGTCAACGGAGCTGGTCTCAGATGCAGTTGAAAAGGTAGGAAATTATTTTCCACGGGGCGAAAAACTTCCGTGACAGGCACGCGTCGAAAATCACGTTGATGTTCGAGCGAAAACCCGGTAGAACGGGGAGATCGAAAGATGCAGGGCGTCTCGCAGTGTACCTGCAATAAGTGATTACGATTGCAGAGAGATGGTGTACACGTGGGCCTAGCAGCACCGAGTCGTGTGTGACCGGGAAGGTCAGTGTTACCCTTACGCCAAGCCCGGTCGGTGAAGAGCCGTGCAACGAAGTGAAAGCAAGTGCCAGTTTGCCTCGTGGACGTCAAAGGGCTGTGCGTGTGCAAAATGTAGTGTTGCCAGACGAGTCCCACTTCAGCCTGTCATACAGTGACGGCCGCATACGTGTTAGACGCTACAGTGGTGGGGCCCTCGATCTGGCAGCCTGCATTGTGGAGCGGCATAGTGGACAAACGCCAAGTGTGAAGGCGTATGGCGCTATTGGATAAAACATGCGATCTCGACTCCTACGTATTGACGGCAATCTGAACAGCAACCGCTACATCAAGGAGGTTTTAGAGCCCGAGGTACTGCCCCTCCTTCAGGCAACTCCACATGCCATATTTCAGCAGGACAATGCCCGGCCACATGTGGCGAGGAATGAGCAAGTCTTCTTCAACGGAAGACGGGTACCGCTGCTTCCCTGGCCTGCAAATTCACATGACGTGTCGCCCAGCGAGCAAGCCTGGGATATGGTTGGTCAGCGACTTGTTCGTCACGGACCTCCAGCAACCACTGTTGATACTTTGTGGACTCGCATACAAACTGCGTGGAGGAATATTCCCCAGGAACATGTCCAGGTCCTCTTTGATTCCATGCCACGACGTTTATGGGCTCTGATTGCAGCACGTGGGGGATTCATACCATACTTAATCCTCAACAACAGATATCACGTACAGTTCTGTAATCCTAATCAATTGTGTATTGTCATGCACCTAATATGTGGTACAAAGTTCTATTCAAACAAGTGTATCCTTCTTCGTGTTGCATTTTTCACAAGTGTAAGTGTATGTTGCAGCTGAAAAATAAATTTAACACGGGGTTTGATTTACCCAATCATTTATCATTACCACACACTTGTATGGAAACAAGCGAAAAGTGTTATTTGTGTTTAAATTATAGGACCAATATTACATAGGCTGGTAAAAATGAGCTTAGATAAGAATTAAAACTTTATGTGATATCAGAAATAAAATATTTATTTTATATTAATGTTTATTTATTAGTCGTTTATGCGCTTCTTATTTTCTGTGAGAGTATATCAAAGTATAAAGTTATCCTAACTTAACATGTTCCTTACTAGGCTTCTTAACTTGCGTTCCAAAATATTTTAGAAACAAGAAATGTGGAATACTTAACATACTCTATTGAAGACACACGAAATTACAGAACTAGCTCAGTGATTTAAATTGAGAAAATGAGGTTAACATAAAATTGTATTTAAAAATACAATTTATATTTCACTTAAACAATTTGCAACTGCGTGGTAGTTTATGAATATAGGGGTTTCGTTCGAATTTTGCGACCCAGCAGACAAAACGGGCAGGGGAACGATATCAGCAATTATTCCATTAGAACTATTGAAGTAGACATTAATTATGTTTGCTTGAAGTTTGTGTTAACAACTCAAAGGTTGTGACGTCACCGAATTATCATTAATTCCGCCATGAATGTTCCAAAATAAAAGTTGTATAGGGAAATTTGTCCATAAAACATATTATACATGTAAAAAAAAATTATAATAATAAATGTAAAAAAAACAAATAATACATGTTTAATGAAAAAATTTAGCTATTCCAATTTTATTTAGAAATAAACATTAGTGGCGATAAACATATTTCGGTGACGTTACAGCTATTGACATGTTAACGCAAGTAATGTTTTAAACTACTAGCAATAATAGTTAACGTCCTAATAAATAGTTCTAAGGGAATAATTACTGATATCGTTCCCCTTGCATTTTCGTCTGTCTGTGTGTGTATATAAACATATATACATGGATGTAATTCTTAAATTGTTGTTGTTCGACGAGTTCAGATAACTTGGGCCAAAAAAAAAATGTAATTTCCCACCTCAAAAACTTTAAAAGGACCAACAAAAATTTAAAAGGAAAGTCATAAAGATAATTACATCATATTTAAACGTCAGGACAAAAATGCTATTGAAAGAACACACTGCACAATAATACTCACAGAATTATAGGTTGCGATCAATTTATTGATACAACGAATATATCTGAAAAATTATTAAAATTTAATTTGTAATTTAGAAGAAAGCATACATTACTTAACATTCGTTCATTAAGAGCGCCGCAGTGTTATAGTGGTTAGACTATTCACCACCCAACATAGGTTAACTCGGTTCGATTCCTGACGGGGTAGCTCCCGGATTTTCGCACGTGGGAATCGAGCCGGACGATGCCGCTGGTCGGCGGGTTTTCTAGGAGAACTCCCGTTTACCCCGCCCTTGCATTCCAGTGCTGCTCTATAGTCACCTCGCTTCGCCGTCATTGGCACTCGGAACCGCAATGTAAATAACTCCACTCACCTTTTACTGAACTATGTGGTAACAGAACATTTATAGCCCACTTTGAAAATATCTTAGTAAATCTCATACCGGACCAGTGAAAATAAATTTTTGAGGCTGTAACACACTTTCAGACATGTAATTTGATGAGAAATGTTTTGTGAATATTTAGTTATCAGATATAATTGTCAATTATTCTTTAAGGCAGGCATTTGACAGCATGACAATGGATTATTTATGTCTTCGTCCCTTATATAGCGTTATTTATATATAATACATTCTGACTTATTCACACAATTTGTAGAGAATTGAAGCAGGTATCTCGTAAATTTGAAATAATTATTCATTTTTATCCAAGTACAATGTACTTGCTTAAATTTTGTTGCACAGCATAAAGAGTATTCAGAAATTTCACCCCATCTTCGAAGAACTTGAGCTAGACCGACCTAGCAGAGCCTATGTGGTCGTGATTCCAGCAAAATCGGCTTAGCGATTCAACATTTCGTAATGTCAAGTGTAATAAGCGTGGAAAACATTAAAATGTTCCTTTTTCATTTCATAACTATTTTAAAGCGTGTAAACGTTTCAATAACCCAAGAATTGTTTTCTCTCTGGTAACTAAATTGTTTATGTTATATTTTATCTATCAGTTAACGAGAGAAATTGTTTCGTAGGCATCTGTTGTGTGACTTCGACACCAGTGTTTTTTCTTAAACTTGTTCTATAAAGTACTTTTCGTTTCTGATATGCTTCCTTCGACAAGGTACATTTATTTTATCCGTGAATTGTGTATGTTGGTTTCCAACAGTTGTATTTAAAGTGTTTAAATGCGTTTCTGTGATGCAAGGTCGTAACATCCGATTTTGTGGCTCCTGTATATATCCGGTATTTTCTTTTGTGTCGGATTGTTCAATATGATCGCAGTACATTTAGCCTTTCAGAATAGAGTATTGTATTAGTTGAGTTGAGTCGAGATATTTGGGCGGCTCTTAACAACGAAGTCTTAAGAGCTTATGTGGGTGAAATAAATTGAGAATTGAGCAGCGCCAGAATACAAGGGTGGAAGAAACGGGAGATCCCCTAGAAAACCCGCCGACCAGTGGCATCGTCCGGCACGATTCCCAGTTGCGAAAATGTGGGAGAGACCCAGCTGGAAATTTAACTCGGTTTACCTCGGTAGAAGGCGAGCAGTCTAACTTCTCAGCCACCGCGGCCCCAATATTTGATTATAATATTATATTTGCCATTTGCATTGTTTCTTTGATCCTAAGTTTTTAGCTTTCCCAGCAGATACACAGAGCCCTATTTAATTTATTTTTACGTTCTTCGTAACTTCTAATTTTATAGACATGTTTTGATTTAATGGCCAGATCAATCCCCGTATTGAAGAGTTTTGTAAAGATACTTGATCAGCTCCAATAACTATATTTTTAATGTTCAAGTGCATAATTTTGAAGGCCGCCTGTTGCCAGGAATTTCCTTCCTTGCTTGTATTTGCGTGAATTGTTGTTCTATTTGATGCGCAACTATCTAACTTTGTGGTTTCTCCCAAGCAGCTGATAGGCTGTATGTAATGTGGGGACTGTGTCGCTTCAGTAATTATTGTCATACAAGTGGTATTTTAAAACACGTTAGCTCAGATTCACATGTGTAAACAAGCGGTTTTAAATGATATACAGGTTTATCCTGAACCACAGGTACAAACAGTGTGATGTGATTCTATATGCAAAATGAGATATAAATCATTATTCGAGCTAAGTCCTACAGTATGTCGTAAGTGATATAGGTTCCATTGAAAATTCTGTATTTTAAATGGTTTTAATTCATAGTAATAAACCCTGATTAAGTATTTTGTAATATTTTCAATTCAAATACTTTAAATATGGATTTTCAAGGGTATCTACCCCTTACGAATTAAAGTAGGACGAAATTCGTATAAGGTTTTCTATCTCATTTTGCATAGGTAATCACATTACAGCGTTTGTACTTGTAGTACAATATCATCGTGCATATCTTATAAATAAATTGACGAATAAAACGTTTACTACTAAATAACCTAATTCTGATTGGTTCATTAAGGTAATAAAGTGTCTTACAAGGATAAGAGGTTAAATCCCAAAAAAAGTCGCAGCTGAGGGCATATTTTATTGAAGTATCGCCTGCATGGAAATATCTGAGCAGAACTTAGTTGCCTCTGTGATTTAGTAATTGTATTTGTGTAAACCATTACAACATAAAGCGTAATGAACGACACTAAATGTTATCTATCAAAATGTACCTAATTATTATGGCTACAATGGAATTCTAATTAAAGTATTCTTTTACGAAAGTACTAACAGAATTAGTGAAAAACAATAAAACATATTTGTAGCGTTGACACGCACGAATTACATTAAAATATTATATTTAAATAGTGAACTATGAAAAATGGCCTAAATAAAACCTTGAAATTAAGAAAACATGTATTTATCGTTATGTAATATATTTTGTAATAATTTTAATATAATATTAAAATGCTATAAAAAATTATTTATATGTTATTTTAATACATTAATCTAATATTAAATTATATATTCAATTCTGAATTAATTGATTAAAATATGGAATTCATTAAAATATTTTGCCCAAAACAAATATGATAATACGACTTAAAAAAATTTATAATCTAATATGAAAAAATTAAATTTCAAATTTTTTTTTATTTTTACATTTTTAGAAACAATTAACAGTAAATAATGAAGAACGAAATAAAGTGAGCGAAAAAACAACATTATTAAAAATGTAGTGGTGTTGTAAGAATAGAGAAAATACACATGTTAAATAAAAATCAAAAAAATGCCTCCAAATTTTCCCAATTAGTTAAAAAATAAAAAGTAAAATATGTGTAGCATTTAAATTTTTTAGCTTTATCTTAGGAAAATTAGAGAGAATAATACAACTATAAAATTAGTATTAATATTTTTCATATAAAACAAAAAGTTAACTACTTTTTAATAAATACGTTTAAATGATGAAAATTTATTAAAATAAATACAATAATTCGTATTTCGTGGCAGTTATTGTTCATTAAATTTAATAAATCAACTTGAAAATAACACATGCAAATAAGTATATAGACTAATGAACGATTCTTCTTACTCATTCTTGTAGGTTTACATATTTCCAAATAGTGTGTAACCCAGAACTTTTTTATCTTGTGTCATGTAGACTTGTTTAATATTTCAAATATCCATTATGAAGTGAAATATTAAAAACTTCGTCTTATTTCGACTAAACTTCGAACGCAGTGTTTGTTTGAGACCGACGTGATATCGAAGTTTGCTGGATGTGTCGCTCTTTGTAATGCACCCTTCAACCTACGGGGAATCACGCAAATAGTTTGCTGTTCGCGAACTACGCGACCTCGCTCCTTGGAGCGTGTGTTTACAGACGTAAATGTTTGCACGTATTCCAACACATCGCTGCCATAGCGAAGATGCACTTGAGGATAAAACCAGGGACCAACAAAATAATATCATTCCGGTTCCAGTTCAAGTCCGGCCCGAACTGATATTAGTTTCTCCAATTATTTATTTCATCCTAAGAGAATGGAAATATCGTTGAACTATTTCTCGAAATGTTATTTTTTACTGACCCATTTCACTCTAGTCCTGTATTTTCAATCTGAGGAATTAAATTCCAGTTCAAGTCCACGAATTGCCTTGAACTGAAAGAAAATATGTGATTTCATTTCCAGTTCATTGAAGAGGAAATATGGAAGAACTATACCTCAAGCTATGTCTCGTGCGTACTCATTTCATTCTAGTCCGACATTTATAATGCGAAGTGGAAAATTGCAATATGTGTTTACTACCTGCCGTGAAATGAAACAGTGTTTCATTTGTCATTTCCAGTTCAGTAAAGAGGAAACACTAAAAAACTGTACCTTAAACTGCATTTCGTACTTTTTAATTTTCTTACCTTCCTACACTTTTAATCAGAGTACCAAAGGGCAGCTAATATTCACAGAATCTGAAAAACATGCAATAAGTTCTGGTGCAAGATTCATCAGTTGGATCGTGGAGGTAATTGACCAGGGTTCATGTTCGCTCAATTCCTCTCTACAGTGGCCGTGAGGCCGCGGAGGCTGAGCTGTCAGACTGCTCGCCTTGGTCCAAGGCAAACCGGATTGTATGTGATTTTTATTTGGGCCTACGTAGCATGGTTCAACCACTTACGTAAGAGAGCATTGTGCCTTAGGAGGCACGCTTGCGAGCGATGTGTGAGTGGGTACCCTGGTGGGGGTATAGGCTGGTTTGACGTTAAGTGGGAGGACTACCCTAGTGACGTTTTCTGGCTGAGCGAAAGTACGTGGCTTCTTCGGTGGCGTTGATGGTAGCGGAGTAACTGCATGTGGCACGTGGCAGATGAGGTTCAAGGTAGAGCGGGATGAGATTGATGCAAATCCTCTCTGACGCGCAGCCTCCTCCTTCTTCCAGGTGCATACATGGCTGACACCTCAACCACTACTCTTTAGAACCCCAGCCTGAGCTAGCACCTGCTTAGAAGCTTAGCCACGCCCAGCCCTATGGCGAGGCATAAGGGGAGTGACAGACAAGATAGGTAGATAGTGGGTGGCCAGCAAGGGGTAGACACAGCCTGATGGAGAGTAGGGTGCTAGCTGGTGGGTAGGGTAGGTAGCCAGCCTGGCCTATTGGTCTTCGGTCTAGTGGCTTGGCGAGTAGGATGTCGCTGGCAGACCCAAGTATCAAACTGAGGGTTACAGTAGCAGGTGCAGGAGAAACCACTCACCAAGGAGCCACTTCTTGGTGAGCGAGACGTCGCTGGTGGAGCCAGGTGTCACGTAGAGCGGGGCTCCTCAGGGGTTGGTCTATCATTTCCAAGCAGGTGACCTGGTGAGCGAGGCGTCACTGGATGACCCAGGCACTTACTGGAGGGGTGATAGTACAAGTGACAACTGCTCTAGTGTTGCCCAGGAAGACAAACTTCCTAAGCTTCACCTCGAGACAGTTTCCAAACGTCGAGTTTGAGAATGGGATTTCAGCTCGTGGCTATCCCTATAAGAGTTTTACTAGGAGAGGTGACGAAACAGGAAACAACGGGAGCAACGGGTAGAGAGAATACTCTATTCTCTGGGAGAGACAACTCAGCCAAATCACATTTATGCCTGATTAATTGATTACTCAATCAAACACACACAAACCAGTCTGTACCCTTACTAGGGCCTGAAGGGCTAATCCTAAGTTGCCAACTGGTAATTGACCTAGTCTTGGATGACGTGGCAGCTCGGGGGGTGAGGGCGACCCCAAGTCAGTGGTACTCGTACTCGAGTGCACTGTGGGTGAGCTACAAGGTAGCTGGAAGCATCGCAGGCTTCGGTGTGCTTGTGGGCAGCGTGCAGAGTATAAATCTCGATAGTGCTGAAAATGGTAGTGAGTGACGACTTGAAGTCGGTTGACTCTCGGAAAGAGTGATGTCCTGCGAAGCTAGGCGTGACGTCGGTGGATGCGGCAGAGTAACGGCGTGCTACTGAACTGTTGCGTGTCAGCATCTCGGTGTGCTCTCTGGCAGAGTGACTTTCTGTAGATGGCAGACGTAAGACAGTATTGAATTGTTTTTTTTTCCTAACCTACCCTATTGCTAAGTATTAAGTGTACATCCGAGACCGAGACGGTTACTAATGCGTCTCATAGCTAAGCCCCTTACGCCTACAGGATAGGGATTTGCATGCAAGGGGGCTTGTATCGCGACAGAGAGGTATTGGGCAGCTATGGCCGCCATTTTGGGCCATGACTGCCTCCCTAGTATATACCTATAGCTGTGGCTATATCTAGGAAGGGGGAGGGGAAAAATTGGCAAAGGCACCATAAAAACCCCTCCCGACAGGAAAGAAATTCAAAATTTATTCATGCGTTATTGAAAAATCTATCAAAAACAGCTTGTGTGGATTCCATGCTCTTTAATGTAAAGTTGAAAATCTAGAATAGAGGGTGCGGGTCTTGTGGTCGCAGGTGCCCTTGAGTTTGAACTACTGTCAATATTTCTGCACAGGCGAACCAGCACAATATTATTGACAGCAGCAATTGAATGCAGAGCTTCCCTGCTTCTTGTAGAGTGCATCGGAAAACTCGGAAGCTCAGTCGTGACACCTACTCCGTCTTCGCTCTTCCGCGCTGACATCGGGGTGAAGGCGGGGAGCCACCCCCTCCTCATCCTCCAAAATAGTCCTTTAGTCTTTGGTGAGCTATTAAAATAGCTCGGTGGGGCATCCGGGATCTACCGGTGATGGTGGCGAATGCACTGGCCCAGGAGTGAAGGCTGACGTCAGGGATGCTTCCAAGGTCCGATGCATTATATTCCATTCCTCACGCATCCGCAGTCGGCAGCCTGCAGAATCCAGCAGTGAGGTTCGCTACACTTCGCATGTTTCAACAACTCTAGATCCCCCTCCCCGCCTTCATCATGGGCTACCTCCTGCAAGGGGTGCTTCACCATATCTTACTGAGCTACCCAGTTTATTGACGTCCACGACGAAGGCGCTTTCGCACCGACCAGTTGGTCCGCGGTCTGGTATTGAAATATTCCCAGCCACACCCGGATCCTGGGGATCCGCTATTCGCCACCTGGGGACGTGACGAGTTGTGGATTAGTCACCGTACCCAAGCTGCCATAGTCCCGCCGTACTCGCAGAAGCCCCTCGCCTTCGCTGGTCCCTAGTGGCGGGCATATCCCGGCGAGAGAGCCACGAGTACGTTGTTCATCCCACGACAGCTCGGCTCGTCAGCCTCTGTATCAGATTGGCTAAAATATGATACCATAAACCTATCAGAGAAAACCCAGAGAGAAGAGACGTAGAGACACTGAGCCGGCGGAGATAGCCGAATGCGGCCGAAGCTGGCGGCGAGTTCCCCTCTCGCGACCGAAGGCTGGAGTGGTAGAGAGCGGTGACGTAATGCCAAGCGGGTTGCAGCACAGAAGGCGGCAACAGCTAGGCAAGCCAACCCTGGCTTGAAGGCGTGCTGTGACGTGTACGGCGTAACGGCTCTTCTTAGGAGGGAGCCGCTGCTTGGCGAGGCTATATGAGAGAATGACGTCGCTCGTCGCGCGTCAACCCATTTAGTTCAGTGATGAAAAAACACGAAAATCTTAGTTTGCTTGTTATCTTTTGCAATACATCTTTCGTTGTTTCAACATGACATGTTTTACGAAATTGATAGGGACCGAGATACTTACTGAATATGTGCATTACGCATACTGGCATGACATACATACTACATACGTTAAAATTATATTGGAAAGTCAAAAAAGTAATTTGTATGATTCGTTACATATTTACTTTTATTCACATTTACGTTAAAAGAGAAAAAATTACACTTGGGTTGTTATTAATTGTCAATTATTCAAAATAAACTATTTTGTGGAAAATGCAAATTATAATAAATAGTTTGTGAGTTTTGCATGGGTTTGCTAGTAATTTAATGTTCTGAATAGTTACTACAAAACGTGTTTACAATAAAGTTATTACATATCATTGTTGCCAATGTATTTATGATGAAATTTTTTAATGAGACGTGTAACTCCTAACTCCTAAAAAAAATATATTTAAGACGTTTACCTGTTCTGGTACTGCGACCACGATTGTATATGTATGAAGCTTGAAGGGCATTTACGACCGAGCAGTACGCAGTACCCAACGTAGTAAATATATTTTCTTTTGGTTTAACTGATATGTGCGGTTTACTGCACCCCTCGATTATGAATATTCGATACCGGTATCGGCGGCGAGAAGCAAGTCGGACATGCGTGCAGTCTACGACAAAAGTATACCATGAGTACAGAACTCGAAATCGTATACAAACACGTAATCTCAAGTCTCGTTTATTCGTAATATGAATGTTCTTCGAAAATTCTCACAAGAAAAAGAAGGAATTTAGCTTTTCAGGATTTGGTTTCTATGAAACCTTTCCGCCTTTCTTTCTGCGGAACGCTGAGAAAACTCCCAGGAATATGCTTTTGCATCGGGAAATCGAAGTATGCCGTGGTTTGGAAAAGCTTCCCGCAGCTCACGCCAAATTTCCTTCACGGAACTAAACATTTTAAATCATCTAGATGAGATCACGGTGCCCCTCAAGTTATTGTGACGCGAGCATCTGTGCGTCTTCGGTAGTCCTACACAATAAAGTTGAGAAACTTTTTCTTAGGCTCGCGACGACAAAGTTTACTTCGGAAGTATTTTGAAGGCCGGAACGCAGCCAAGAGCTCAAGTTTTTGCTGTGATGCAAAAACCCCAGGACGCGAGTAAGTTCTCATCTTCTCTACTTTTTGTGTTAGGATCTTTCACGCGTACCCTTCGTCTTTACCAATTACCTACGTAGCGTGGATAAAGCGATCCCGTATTTTCGCTTTAGGAGCTCAAAATTACAAAGTAAGACTTATTTATCGCGGTTTTAAAGGTAGTTCTACCTAGCTTGGAAATTTTTTTTACCTTTATCTTTAAATTATTTAATTTATTTTATTGGATTTAATTTAATTATTGTTTCAATATTTATTTATTGAATTAACTTAAGTATAGTTAAGTTAATAGAAGTTTAATCTTCTTTTTTATATTTTCAAAATATATGTTTCTATAAAACTTATTAACTATTTTATTATTTTGTCTCAATATATTTTAATTATATTATCAAATAGGAAATATGAAAAGTGAATAAATGTTAGTATTTGAATTCTGATAATATATGGTTCTTCTACTGGTTTTGCCCCTATTATTGTTATAATGTTGTTGTTACTATTTAAATAGGAGCATGTTTATTTTTTTTTGGCGAAGTTTTGTATAGGTGTACACGTCAGTTGCCAACTTCAAACTCGCACTGTACGTATTAGTTATCTTTCTATTAGGATGAATTTGACCGCCCGATGAATGTTTAGGCACCTATTTCTAAGTGGTTTGGCAGACTTTTCGTAGTCTGAGGGTATGTGAACAATACCAATCAACAACTTGAAAACTCGAACCTGATCTTTGATATGATAAGCAGCAGTGCTACCACTACACCACGTACAGTACTGGCAGGCAATACAAATTAAGAATGCGAACTTGTGGACGTGGTTTGATATCTGAAAAACTATCGGTGTTATGTTTACGCTTTTGTAATTTGGCACAACTTAATAATTTTCTTCCAGGGGAAAACTGCGTAAGGGACGTAAAAAGAAACACATCTGTTTAATGGAGCTCATGTATATAATGCGCTACATTTCTTTAAAAGTTGCGCACCGAATTCTCCAGAAAAAAATTTATAACTTCAAATCAAATATAAATATTTTATTACTCCAATTAAATACGATAAAGTTAAACTCGTAGTACTTCTACCTTATGTTAAATGTTTAACTATTTACTAGTTGCACTTTAAAACATACTTTGAGACACTGTCATTTGATGGTCATGAATTAATTATTTGTATCGCTTTGACGGACTGAAAGTAACGGTTAAAACAAATAAATTTTTGTTAACAGAAATTGTTTAGCTTGTATATATAGTGGTTGAATTTTTATAATCACTGTCTTCATACTTGAGAAATAATAAATAAGCAATATTTTTAATTCCCAAAAAAAGCAAATAAATCACACATGAATCAGCAGATTTTATAATTAAAGTATCTACAAATTACCACTACCCATTTAACCGAAATAATTCACTCCGATCACACAAGCCACAAAAACTTTTAACACTAAAATCAAAGTGGTATGTGCAAAGTCACATTATCAAATTTTGTCATATGTATCATATTGGCTAAAACATGATACCATTAACCTATCAGTAGTTAAAAAAGTCTTATCTGGTCAATACAAAACAACGAAGTCTCGGTAGAGTGGAAAATTAAAGTTTTATAACTTGTTTATGAACACAAACAGGTTATTAAATTCTTAACTTTTTTCTTAAAAATGTTATGAGGCCTTACAGGAAGATGCCATAATATTCCAAAAAATCTTTTATTCCTCTAGGCATTAATTGGAGATTATATTACCTAATACACTAACATTTATTACATTAAATACAACACATTCGTCAGTGACTTACCCGAAAGTAAAAATCGTATCACCGTAGTCCAATTGTGATAAGTTATACAGTTCGGCATGTAACAGAGAAAAGAATATACCAACCGTTGGAAAACGAGACAAATTCAGAATAATTTCGCTTATTTAGCGAACTGGTTAACTTATTTTGTCATCTGTTTTTAATGAATTTCTAGAAGGAAAATTAAGCTTGGTGAATAGCTAACCCTCTGTTGGTTTTTAACGAAAATAAAATGAATTTATTTTAGAATTTTGCCCTTGTTCCTGCAGTGAATAACTGAATGGTTGTATAAGTAAAATCTGGAAAGTAACGCAAAATACAATTATGTGATTTTAGAGCGTACAGAATAATGAAACTCAAAAACGTCATACTAAAATATAATTAAAACTATGCACTGAAATAATAAAAAAAAATTTGGTAGCATAAATTTTAAATAAACTTTCTACTCGTTGTTTTTACTAGTTTTATTATTTTTTGTACTTTGTAAATGTAGAAATTTGTTTGCATACTGGACATGCGTGTGTATCGTATATTAATTATCTATGTACTTCATACTTTTCAAACTTCACTGTTGGTCATCGATTAATTACTGCAGCGTCATTCAGCAATACAACAAACTGTTGCCTCGATCGTACACAGTTGGTTTATTTTGCATTTCACAGAAAACCTAGAATATGCCATAAAACACTGTAACAAAAATACATAAATATAAACCAGTCAAAGGTTTTTGTAGATTTACTGTTGACTGGGGGCCTCGGTGAACTGGGTCGATTCCCGGCAGGATCACTCCCGGATTTTTGCATGTGGGAATCGTGCCGAACGCGGGGATCTCCCGTCCCCATCCCCCTTTCTTGGGTTCCGGCGCTGCTCCATACTCACCTCACTTCACCCTCATCGGCTCTCAAGACCTCGATGTTACGAGCAGCCCAAATCTCTCCACTCTACTCTGCTACTGATGGCTAATTTGATCCATTTAATTCTGAGTCCGCATTTGAATCACATATTCAAGATTTTCTATTACTTACAATACAACCACGCATGGTCGTAAGATACTCTCTTGTTCCCTAAATATAAATGCGCTTTAGTTTCAGCTCTCAACAATCGTGTGTTTCGACATGGATAACATGTCTTTCTCGCACGCTCGGGGGATAATGCGCGCTGTACTCGCCGTCACGAAAACATGTACCGCGCCTCGCCCCGCCTCTCAGTCCCCGTACGCACGCCGGACCACGCACATGTACCGATCGACGGAGCAAAGTTGCCCGCACATTTTTAACACATTGTTTTATAACGTTCGCCTTATCGCTTCCGGTGGTGCGTCATCGAGTTTGAGACAAATTTCGGGGCAATTTGCAGCACTTTTATTCTTTCGCGTGCCATTGCTCAGAAACTACAAGTGCCACGGACGCGAATGATAGCTCATTCGAAAGGGCTTGAAAGAGCCCTCTCTCTAACGCAACGACCACTGATCTACTCTGAAAGTTGTTGAAGCAGCTGCGCTTTGAACTCGTGAAACAGCGTCATACCGCGAAATAAAGGCAAGGATCCGTGTCGAAATCCGCCACAAAACCGACAACCGCCATTTTCTTTGGCAGAACGAAGCCACAGGTATAGACAAAAAATATTAAGAGAATCAGATCACCAGGAAAAAGAAGTTATGAGGCTCCAAATACCAGCGTGCGGAACGAAAACTGCGCGCTCGCCGCTTCTCCGCAGCCGGGTCCGTCGGGAGTGTCACCAGAACGACCGAGGATGTCAGATATGTATTTGCGAAATCGAGACGAAGCTGACGAGACCACTCATGACCCCCCCCCNNNCCCCTCCTTGGTCACAATGGACCACAAAGTACCTGCCTTTCAATGCTGTTACTAAAGCAACCAGCAGCGTCGTCGCGCTACTCTGGCGCAGACAAACCGTTCGCCAAGCTATTTCTTAACAATTCCTTCGGGCATGTGTGCGATCGGCTCTGCCACAAGGATACATCGAACTATGTGTTTCATTCATTACCCAATACCCTAACAAGACAGACATGTAATCCATGTTCGGTAGGTCCCACAAACAGCGATCTACCAAGGGCAAGTTTTTTTTTTTGTTCTGCCGTAAGTACCTGAACTTCGTTCCGGATTTCAACGTTCCATTTTCACATGGCTACTCTAGGGACTGCTTATATTTCCCTTGTTGTGATTTACAAGCAATTTGTAAGCCCATTATGCCCTCGTCCCAACACCACACTTTTGCAAAGACATTAAGTTTGTATGTCATAAGCAAACGGTGAGTAAAATTCACTCTGCTTTTAAATACTGTAAATCGCTGAGCATCGTGTGTGTGATTGCGACAGTAAGTGGATAAATTCGGCAAGATATGTAACCTGCAACTTTATACGGTGATAACATCCCAGTTAGAGTAAAAAATATTTTTGTATAATGCAATAGATTCTGCTCGTTATCACTTGTAAGGGTCAATATAAATATGAACACATATGCTGCAAAGTATTTTAAAAACTAAATGTATTTAAAGAAAATTTAAATATCCCTTCTACATGTTATATACCACAAGGCAAAATGCACATATTTTAGGAATACTTAGCCGGTGTTAAAATACACATTCTAACTGTTAGGTAAGTAAGTGGTAACTGCCGTTAAATTCATAAATAGTATGTTCTCAGTTACATATTTTATGTCATCACTTAGTAGAGATTATATACTTAATTTCCTGAACTTCCCGAGTTGTTAGCTGAGATAATGAATGACGTACCAACATATTGGGGAAGGTAGTTGGTTAAAGAACTCAAAATCAATAAAAACTGGTGTTCGTGTTAGTTTTATATTTTCTCGCTTACTATTTTGACGACCATTTTAAGGCTCCTGGGGATGAAAAAAATGTATTACTTCATATGTTTACAAAATCCTGTTCACCTTGTAGACATTGCTTGCAATTACTATTTCCTCGCGTACAAAAATTCGACTGCATATTATTTGCATAGTAGCCAGAATCAAAATTTTAGTGTTTTTGAGACGTAAAAATAGTAAAAACTAACTTATTTTTCAGAAATAAGATAATTGGCGTTGAGATAAAATACAGTGAGTAACTTCAAGAAATATTTTAAATCACACCGTTAGTGTTTCTGGGCCGTTCAAAAATAACAAACGAAATATTTTACAGAAAAATTAACGAGGTTGATCATATCGTAATTAAATTTAAGGTAACCTTAAACAAATTTGTTTTACAAAAAAATTATAGACTGCAACAAATAAAAAATGCAAATATTTCCACACTTTTAGCAATTTAAAAAAATGCGAAAACCTTTCGTAGTGCAATTTTTACATTCATTCATAGAACTCGTGATTTATCAATGTAAATTATATAATTTTGGTAAGTGAGTTAGTTTTTATTTTTGTTTGTCCGTAATACACTAAAATTGCGATATACATTATACCATCTAAATTTTTCATGCCGAAAAAATGGCGCTTGTAAAGTAAGTAATGTCTAGAAGTTGAACAGCATTTCTTAGAAATGTAAAACAATAATAATTACGTTGACGAGTACCCTCAAGTTAATCAAAATATTTCACTCGTTCGAACGTGTGGGTTCGTTGAAAATTTTAATGTAAGCAATCATGTCCATAACTGTCGACCACGTGACTTCGGCAGTAGTTGTGGCGATGCGCGAGTCGACGCTGGGAGTAAAGTTTACTGTACTCAGGTTGGGAATTTCAATGCATTTAGTTCAGCAACTGGAAGTTTTCGCCACCAGGTGGCACCCGTGTTGCATGTGTACCGGATGTTTCCATGTTGTATGTAAGTGAATGGGATGACTGCAGTTTTTATTAAATGTGTGTATGTATGTGAAATCTTCCGAGGTGTATTGTGTTCGGCCCTACTTAAAGAATAAACTTTATTCTACGCACTACGGTGGGAATATTACGAAATATATTCGCACTTTATTATAGGCTATTCACGGTAAAGTGAGCACTTTGATGGCCCTCTCATTTCGAATACTAATCAATAAATACATTTATTTTGGCTTTATACGTTAATTTCCGTGTGTGGTGGAATATTTTAAAAAGTGGTTAAAGGATAAAAAATGGCTGAAATGAGAAAGTATCTTGGGCCTCAAAAGTGCTCACTTTACAGTGGACAGCCCATACATATTCTGTTGCAAATTGGAAATAGCAAAACGTAGGTTTTGTACAATTACTTTATTTCAATATCACAACTAAACCAAAAAATATATAATTTAAATTATTAAAAATATGAATTTTAGGGCTTTCATGTGCAGTTTCCGTAAGCGACAGGAGAAAAGTAGAAAGTCCTTTTTCATTAAAGCTACACTGTTTCGCACTTAACGTTTTCCCATTGAATTAAGCTTGCTTATGAAAGCCTAATGCCAAACACCGTATGTTTACCGTTTTCTCTTGTAAACACCATCGGAGGGCGTGAATAAAAGCCACGGAATAAAGTTGCCGCTTAACATTTTGGCTGGGGGAAATATATAACACAATTCGAGTCGAACGCTAACATTTTTCACACAATTATATAAAATTTCTCAATTTATCGCCAGCTTAAAAAAAAACCACCTCTTTGGAACACAAGTAGACCTTGCGGCGAAATATTTCGCTTTGTTAAACTCTTCCATCGGAAAACTTGTTCTGCTACTCGCCTGAGTAGAACAGACCTTACTGGGGTCATGGGCCGAAGACGAATGTCGGCCTGTCTCTTTCATTTTTGTGTATGGAAGCACCGGACACGAGGTTGGCTCTTCAAGAGCGAGTTCTCGCTGGTCACGGGAGGTTCAGGTCAGGTCCGTTGTTCCGCTGCCGGGCTGGAGCGAAACGCTGTCACGCGCCCTACAGCCCCGTTTCAAAAGCTGAAGCGCGGGGGATCAGCGTTCAGCCGGGGCAATTAATGGTGCGTCAATCTCCCATCAGGCGCAGCTCTGTCCTCCATTAACCTGCGAGGGCGCGCGGGCAAGCAGGGGGATAGAGGTAAAAGAGCTCTCGGGGGGGATTTTCCCGAGAGCCAAGAGGTTTTCGGCATAGCGCGCTAGGTAGCCCTCCGGGGGTCAGCCAATTACAGAGGATCGGTCAGCGACGCCGGGTGTCGGGACCCACTCTCCACTGTAGTGGCGAGATCGTGGTATCTCGGGATCTGCGAACGGATGATCGGAGAGGCAGGTTATCGATCGCAGCTCGACCGAGTTCGCACTCCGTTCATTCAGGCACTTTTAAAATACCTGTCTAGTTTGCACTTTCTGACCCCAAACGTAAAAGTCGGACGATGTTATCTATTACTCGGGACGTTTAGATATACGTGTTTCTGAAATCCCGGCGACAAACTTAGGCAATGTGTTCTTGAAGAAAATATAAGACTAAAGTGTAAATACCACTGATTATGCCCTGAAAAAAATCCCTCATTTAAACTGTCTTACTCTGTGTTGTGGTTTGCCTACCTGGTAAGAAACGCACGTTTTGTTTTAAATGTTCAGCATAAATTATCTCACAAACTGTTCGCCTGAGTGTATTCCGAAAAGATGTTTTCTGTTAATTTAGACTTTCTTATTCGCAGGCTGTGTACAAAAATTGCTTACAACGTAGTGTTACAAAGTTTGGTGCAAACGTAAGGTGCCAACAGACATTTCCAAAGGAAGGAGATCATAAAACCGACCACGTTTTTAGAGGTGCAAGATCTCCTTTCTACAATACACCATTCACCAATTTGTTGCTTATTCGCAAGTGGTTTCTGATATTCCAACTAAACGCGTTTAAAAACTCAAGTTTTGGGGGATGGTAGCTCCATTAATAATCACTATAGGGAATAAGTTGTACACACATTTTCGTCTTATACTTTCTTAAGTAACGGCTTGGCGATGTTTTTCCACGTGTGTTAGAAACACGTGGTGTTGATATGTGTAATTTTATCTTTTGTTTAGACGCGTGCTTTAGCCACTGACCGAGAGATGGCGCCCGAGAGCGAAACTCCGCCCACGGGAGGAAAAGCTCACCCCCTGCAACCCCCGCCTCACAGAGAGCGTGCGGATAGGTGGAATATACGTCCGCGCACCGCCGCAGAACGGCAGTTCATTCTCAGGCACCTCGCCTCACACCACCTCGTGTGCTGGGAAGGGAGTTCTCTGCCCACTCCATCGTCTTCGCAACCTACCAGAAGCTCACAAGACTTTCACCAGCAACCCCCGCAGAAGTCTTCAA
>NQII01003696.1:83159-108102 GCA_002778355.1 Clitarchus hookeri
CCACAACACGCACTACCCCACTGGTAGTACCACCCGAGTCCCTTCCAGGCAACAACACCGAGTTAGAGTCAGTTAGTGCTTTAGCTACCTAGCCGCATCTGCTCTTGTCTAGTTCAGGGCGTACCAGTGCGGAAATGGCGGTGTGGTGTTTGCAAGGTGTTCAATTTCGACACTGTAACTTCGTGATTGGTAACATTATTGAAATAAATATAGTCTCCTTCGATCGGTTATGCGACTGCGATGCGAGCACGACCTTGGTTTTGCGCCGCGCATGCGCGAGGCACGGGTGGCGGCCCGCGGCGACTTGTGGCTATTTTTTTTTTGGGCGAGAGCGAAATTATTTTGGCAGCATGTCTCGCGTCTCCAATGTTCTGTGCACTCTAATTTTGGTGCCACACGAAATATTTAGTATAAATCCGTCGAATAGAGACATAAAATTGAAGTATCAAATTCGTTAAATGTATTTAATTCCAATATCCGAAAGAAACTATTATTTGCAAACGTAAATGTATTGACTTAAAACCCACGTCCGTGTCCCAGACGCAATCGCAACCCAATATTATTTTTTGTTTTTTCGTAATTTTTTTTAACTAGGGGCTGCAGTGGCTGAGCAGTTAGCCTGCTCGCCTTCCACCATGGTGAACCGGGTTCAATCCTCGGAAGGGTCACTCCCGGATTTTCGTATGTGGGAATCATGCCGGATGATGCCACTGGTAGGCGGGTTTTCTCGGGGATCTCCCATTTCTCCAACCTTTCATTCCGGCGCTGCTCCATACTAACCTCAATCACCCTCATCGGCTCTCAAGACCTCACTGAAGAGCCTCCCAAATCTCTTCACTCACTCACTCACTCACTCCTTCACTCACTAAAAAAACTATGTTTATATGTGATTCCTGTAAATACTTGTATTTTTACAAAGAGGATCTCCTAAAACTTGCACCGCAAGAATATTGGAACTGTACGGTGTTATTGATATGATCGTTTCACAAATTAGAAGTTTAGGCAAGGGCTCATGATTACAGCCAAGGCACATATTTTAATACTTATTAGAATGCGTATTTCGTAAACAAAGTTACATATATATTCTTTCATATGGAACTATGACTATCCACATAAAGACAATAAAACCAGTGGAAATCAGGATTTTAATGGTGTGTTTTGCAGGATTTTTGAGTTAGTACTTTACGCGCTATCGTAATATGACAATATTAAATATTTACAGTTCCCTGCTCCATTTAACTGTGCTAACTATCATCATTCTCTTAAGAAACACAAAAGTGAATATACAAATTCCGTGAATTCTGAAGAATATATAGAAAACTGCATCACAGCATTAGTAAATTCCATCTACGAGCACATCGTACTTCTACACAGTATGAACTATCACAAAGAACTGACAAGAAGAAGGTCGTACCAATTAAATCAGTATAAAGGAAACAGAATATAAACACACATACGAACATCGTAGCCCATTAATTAAGCGGTTGTCGGATATCTATCTTCGCGCGTAGGAATAAGAAGTTAACTTTATAACTAATGAGCCTACTTTCCTCTAAACGATGTAGATAGTTTTGATGAAGTTTTTAAAAAGTTTGGTGGTAGGTGGGTCTTGACGTTTCGTTGATAGCGATATCGTTAGAGATGCAACCAGAAACAAATGCAATAATAGTGAAGCAACTACAAAAACACACGCGCCTTACCGTAAGGCAAGATTCAAAGCATTAACTTCGCTGTTAATCAGTCTTAAGTTTTGATAGACAGGGTTTAGCCACTTCGAATATATATAGGGACATAATTTTGAAAACGTGTTTGAATCACTTAAGTAATGTACGTTGATATGGCCTACAGTAGAACTACTTGTGCGAAGAAATGGGTGGAAATAAGTTGACTGGTTGAGAAATGGTATAAAAGCTTTAGTTTCTCATTTAGCGACATTGTACAAAAAGGCCCCAAAAAAAAGCCTGCAAAGACATATCTGATGCGTCTAATAGATAAAATCAATATAAATAGTTCGGCAAAAAAATTTAATTATTTAATACGAATAATTAATTATATAAATTATTTATAATGTGTTAATTTTATATAATGTTTAAATTACTTAAATTGTGAAAGTTTACATGGTCCACTGTAATACTACTAGTGTGCAAAATTTGGTTGGAATTGGATGATTGGTTCCCGAGATATGGCATAAATGATGCATGTTATCACCTGGCACTATCTTGCGAAAAGTCGGCAAAAGATGATCTATATAAGCATATTTGACGCTTCTAGTTGATACTCCCAGTATAGTAAGGTGAATTAGAAGTGGTTAAATGGTTTAATAGATATGAAAAACTTCTCTAAATGATTCATATGAATGCTACACTCTAAATAAGGCCAGACACACTTTAAACATGGCCTACTATAGCACTACTTATGTAAAAACATAGGTGAAAATAATTTGGGTAGTCCTGAACATATGACATAAACAATCTAGATAATCTTGTGGTGCTATTTAAATTATTTTATTTGCACATTCTATGTTTACCGTAGATACTACTACATATTAAAGTCGGTGAAATTGTTTGAGACATATGGTTTACTAACCTAAAATAATTATACGACACTTATTTTGACAATGCTTGACTAACTCATTAAGTCATTCAAATTTAAATAGTCTAAAAATAATACATTTTAGCCTGAATTTGGTGGGTATAATAAGTAAATTGTATCTCGAGATAAGACTTAAAAGCTTAAAATTTCATGCATAGCTGTGTTCCAAAATGGCTAAAAAATTAGTTTATATCTTAGCTTATTTGATGCATAGATAATGCCAGCATTCAAATATAAGTTGGCTATGGTTACATGGTTTCATAGATAATACACTGTAGAGACAAACAAATTGGTACACCTGCCGGGACACGAGTAGGCCTTCTGCTCCGAAACCCATATCAATGATGGTCCGTTGAATAGTTCGTACGCTGGCACTTGTTGATGCCCCAGCATTGAAATATGCGCCAATTTGGGAAAGGGTTGCACGTCTGTCACGTTTAATGATTCTCGTCAGTGTTCGTTTGTCCCGTTTGTTCATGATATTTTTCCGGCCGCAGCGATGTCGAAGATTTGATGTTTTACCGGATTCCCGATATTCACGGTACACTCGTGAAATGGTCGTACGCGAAAATCCAAATTGTATCGCCACCTCGGAGAAGCTATGTTCCATCTCTCGTGCGCCGACTATAACACCACGTTCAAACTCACTTAAATCTTGGTAACCTGCCATTGTAGCAGCAGTAACCTATCTAGCAACTTTGACAGACGCTTGTTGTCTTATATAGGCGCTGCCGACCGCATCGCGTTACTCTGATTGGTTCCATACCTCTGCCTTTCGCATACGCACGCCTAAACCAGTTTTTTTTTGTCTCTCCAGTGTATAATAGTAGTCTATAATGTTTAAGTGGCGGACATTTTGAAAATAATACTCTGGCCCACTAAAACATGTCGGGTTACATAACGGACTGTTGTATTACTTGAGTGTCACATTGAGTAAGAATTGGTTAATGGTTTCCCGAGATAACACTTTATTGTTCACCTAGTGCTATCTTACACACTGAGGAACAAAATGGGCCATATTTTGACACATTTGATGATTGTAAAAAGATATTTTCAACATAAAAATATTGGTCGAAACTAGACAAATGGTATTGTAGATATTGCAAATTAACACGAACTTTCTCTATTGGTGCAATTTTGAATATAAGTGTATTATCCATTTAATTTGCATATCTGAATATGACCTAAAAAGTATAACTTAATGCAAAATGTTTCAGGAATCAGTTATATACTAACCGAAATACAATGGATACGCTTTATTTTTAATATTGCATTATATTCCAAATTTGGCGGATTAATCACAGTAGTACTTTATAAGATATACCGCCAACGTACCGCCAACGTACAAAATGATGTTTGAATTGGTTAAATGGTTTCCTAGATATAATTCAAAAGTTCGTTTTTAATTTGCAATATTTTCTCAAATGGTGCACCAATAATATTATCTTTTTTGAAATTAAATGCTGACGTCATGAACTGTCAATGTACAAATTTTGGTTTAATTTGGTTAAATCGTTACCGAGATGTAATGGAAAAGTTAAATTTTTTCAATCTGTACTATTTTTCAAACTGGCGGACTTATAGTATTATATGTTTCAAACTTTTATGCTTACAAAATGCGCTGTCAACTAAACAAATTTTGTTTAAATCGGAGAATGGTTCTCACGATATAAAGGAAAAGCTTTGTTTTTTTTCAATTTGCAACATTTTACAAAATTGTGGACAAATAAGTTTACTACTATATAATTTCAATGCTTACATCATGTATTTTTAACGTACCTTAATTCTTTGAAATTGGTTAAATAGTTCCCGAGATAAAGCATAGTCATTTAAATATTTCAATTGTCGCTATTTTTAAAATAAGTACCCGGCGTGATCAGAAACTAAAAAAGTTAGATTTCACTACTAAATAAAAGATGTGATCCTAGTTTGGTGAAATTCGGTTATCGGGTATAGAATTTATTAGTAAGGCGGGCGGCATACATTCCAAACAGATATGCGGGTGATTACATAAGCCTTTCCTTAGGAAAGAAGCTAAAAATATGTCTTGGTACATCCGTGATTCTGGCTTCTAGCTTCGTCGTAAGCCACACTAAGGTTACGTCTACTCAGGTTGGGAATATAAACGTTTCAAGTTTGGCAACCAAAAATTTTCGCCACTAGGTAAGCGCTAGTGTCGCGAGTGAACCATATTTTCTCTATTTCCTACGTTAAAAAAACAGGATAATAACAATAAACATAAATCAAATATATAAAATAACTTCGTAACTAAGTGAATTTTTTCTCTTTTATCACTCACGTAGATTAAAATTGTATTTAAAATTGACCTCTTTGGAACACTGCGCACCTAGCGGCGGAAATTTTCGCTATGCCAAACACTCTGCGGTGAGAAAACTCGTTTTGTTCATAACCTGAGTGGAAATAACATTGTAAGTACGTAGGGTGCAGCCTCCTTTCCACGCGGATGAAAGGCTGGGCGGCACGGGATGGAGTGCGTGTTTTCGAGCCCTCGGGCACTCACAGAGCCGGCATTCATTTACGACGCGCGCGGTGAGAAAACATGGTCGAAATATAAGGCCGACGTGGCACCAGGAAGGGGAGGGGGGACTCGCGGTAGCCACTCCGCTTCCCTGCTCGTCAGTCAACATCCTCGAGCTCCCGTGCTGAAACTCCACTGTTTACGTCAGCCACGCCCGTGCATTCGTTTCCTGCCGCACTACGGCCGCGGCCGTCGAATACGAACCAGTGAAAGCAATTAACAGTGAAGAACGCAACATGTGAACCAGAAACTGCTGTTTCCTTACTAAACCCCCGGACGTCTGAGTCGTACACGATGAAGCCCGCTGGTTGGCGGGTTTTCTCGGGGATCTCCCGTTTCTCACGCCCTTGCATTCCGGCGCTGCTGCATATCCACCTCGCCTTTTTTTTTGCCTACTTCGCGAAGGAAAGAAAGGCTTATGAGATCACTTTCCTTCCTGTCTTTTATTGCATGTGTGTATGTGTGTATAAGTGTGAGTGCATGTGTGTGTGCCTTTGCGTGTGTGCCTCCCCCCTCCCCTCCCCCAACTTCCTCAAAAAAACCATTATATTTTTTAACGCGTTAACCGAATTTCAATAAAGTCGGTAAACATATAGTTCCAAGTAAGGACACCTGACTATTACAGTTTTCGACCACGCCGGGCACTTACTTTAAAAATTGCGGCCATTTTAATATTCAGGGTAATACGTCATAGCTCGGAAATCATTCAACCGATTTAAATAAAATTTTGTATACTGACAGCGCAATGTGTAAAAATTAAATTCAAATGTGAATATAGTTGTCGGTCCGCCATTTTGTAAAATTGCATTACATAAAATATTAAGATCTTACATTAGATCTCAAAAATTACTCAACCGATTTTCGCCAAATTTGGCACGTATGTAATACTATGAAAGGCCGGGTTAATATCAGTAATGAAATTTTATTATTCACTTATTTTCAAAATGGCGGTTATGCAAATAATTAGGTTTATTTGGTATACCTAGTATAACGTTCAACCAATTTTAACCAAATTTTGTACGAAAACAGTATATGTTACAAGCATCATATTAGCCAAACAACAACCACTTTTGCCTGCGATTTTGTAAGATAGCACTAAATGAATAAATAAAGTTTTTGTGTAATATCTAAGGAAAAAAATGGAAAGATTACCACCAAATTTGACAAACAAGTAGTGCGGCAGCTGATATGTACAAATATTTTTGGATTGTGTCAGAGACTTGCAAACATCGAGATATTTTATCATTTTATGCTATATTTTCGAAATAATTTCATCAATTCCAACTTAACTTTGTATGCTGAGAGTATGTATAACATACAAAAAATGTGTTCACATGGAGCCTCTTTTATACTCCATTTTGTAAGATAGTGCGACACGAATAAATACAACTTGATGTTATATATAGGGAAGCATTTCAGCGATTCCTACCAAATATGGTAAACAAGTAGTACTGCAATAAGTAATGCTAGCTGAGATATTTTAGGTATACGAGAAATTTATTTTCCAAAGGGCGGCCGTATAGCTATTTTGGTTTTATGTGTTAATTTGTCGAAGCCATGTAATCAATCAAATCCAATAATACGTTCTATGCTCGCTGTATATATTACAACCATAAAATTTGTCAGCACAAAATCTCTTTTGTATGTCATTTTGTAAAATAGTATGACATGGAAAATATAAATTACATGGTATTTCCGAAAAAACAACAGATTTATTCCAAATTTAGCAAACACGTCAAACTATGGCAAACTGATAAACTTTGAGAAGGTCTGACACACATGTTTTCAAAATGGCGGCCATATAGTTATTTTAGCACAACAATTTTTATCAACGAAATTGCAAACAAAAATTTCTACTTAAATTTGTATGCTGACAGTATCGGTTATATTCATCAAAATGTTCTATTCAAAGCCTCATTTCTCTGCTATTTTGGAAGATAGACCCACGTGAAATAATGCTGTTCTTATACCGTATCTCGGGAAACAATCAACCGATTGCTTTCAAATGTAGAGCAGAAGTTGTACTGTGGTAGGTGTTATTAATTTATATGTTTTACGTGTGCAAGTCTCTCATTTTCGGAATGGCGCCTACACAAACATTTTAGCTTACTGTGCTATATCTACGAAACTATGTAATATATTTAAATTAAACTTCGTATATAGTATCTTTGACAATCATGGAACATGCTAATACCTACATAACATTTTTTCTCCATTTATGAATATAATCCCAAGAACAATGGAGGTTTCATGCCTTATCTCGAGGATCATTCAACCCATTCATAACAAAATTTCACGCAAGTAATGACAGGGTAGGGTATGTGAACTGGCATGTGTTATGTGCGGAAGACACGTTTTAATGGGGTTTTTATAAAGAACATAAATTCATTGGTTGTATCTACGAAACCATTCAAAAAAATTCAACCATAGTTTGTATGCAAACAGTATTAATTAGAAGCATTATTTATGCAAACAGAGATCCTCTTTGGCCGGATTTTTGCAAAGTAGTTTCAGGTGAGTAAAATGAATCTTTTGCGATATTTCCGGAATAATTCAATTAATTTCCACAAAATTGTGCACACCTACAGATTGTCATGTAGAGTTACATGATTTAAATGGGATCAGACACTGATTTTCAAAATGATGGCCATATAAATATTTTGAAATATTTGGCATTTCTATTCTACAATTTAACCAAATTCAACCAAACTTTTTATTCCAACAGTGTATATTAGACGCACAATATAAATAACTTTTCTTCATACTGTTTTGTAAGAGAGCACCAATTAATAAAATAAGGTTCTTATGACTTATCTCGGGTACCAATCAAACCGAAATCGACCAAATTTTTGACACAAGTAGCGTTACGGAAGGTCATGAAAATTTATATGTTTTTGGTGGCTAATACTCTTATTTCCAAAATGATATCCGTGTAAATATTTCAGATTAGTGAACCCTATAATTCAAAACATTAGACTGATCACACCTGAAGTTGATTCTCCGAATCCTACCTCCATGATGCAGTTTATTACAAGCTAGCTTAATTTTACAAGTTTTTCTGAATTCAAATCCCGGGTAAGTCACTCGTGTATTTAATTGTCTTGGCACTGTTCCACGTGTTTCTGGTGTCGTCTCTAATGATATTGCTGTCAATGAGACGTAAACGCCTACCTGCAGTCTGAGCTTTTAAGATCATCACTAAAATTTATTTGCGTCCATTAGAGGAAATTAGACTCATTAGTTATCAGTAACTTCTTCTTTCCTTTTGAATACACTTAATACGATAATTACAAAACCATACGGGCTCATATAAGTGGTTTTTTTTATATTTTCTGTACAAAAGTTGTATTCCCAGGGTTTTATTTTTAGAGATACGCCTAAGCGATAACAACGAATCTACGTATAATACATACGTCCGGACTTTTAACTCTTAAATAGCTGACATACCAGTAAATGGATTTTATAATGCATTTTTCTATTTAATGTAAGTGGACAGCTGCTCTTCGAATAGTGGTCAGCCAAGACGACATGTTATTGTTAGAGACCTGGAAAATTCGCGAGTTCAATTACCTGTAGGCTATACTCAATTGTCGTATGTAAAATAATGCAAATATCACTGCTCGTTGGTTGCTTGTTGTATTAGCGGAATACGGTGATTCGGTGTGCATTTTATTGTGTGTTTGCTATTGGCTCAGAGTTGTCCAGGGGGTGTAAACTAACGGGTGGGCCAATAGAATAAGCAATACAAACGTACGAGATTTTGCATTCTAGATTGTCCCGAAATGAAACAGCGAATTTTTCCGGTCTCTAGTTATTGTCATGCGAGTGATGTATGAGTTTTCCGTTTTCGGAAACTAGTCTCTCGTAGGGCCAAAACCTGATGCGGGTTCCCACGGGCTTGTAACGACGATGCACCCTGTCAGCGCATACACGAAGTAATGTTTATTATCTACAGTAGTTCGAACTAAAGTTATTAGATACATGATAATCTTATACAAAGTTGGATTAATTTCATTCCATCATCATTGAAGTAGCGGTTTGGAAGGCATTTACAAATACACCAGTCAAAGAAATCTCCAAATAAACGAAATACTCATTCACATCTAAAATACTACGTGAGAATAACATCTTAAATCGAAACAATTTTTTTTTTAAATTGTACATTTTAATTCTTTAAAATTTTCTTGAATGTTATTTTTACAGTTACATGTACACGCGTTGCTGATTAATCGTAGTATAATTTAGAGTTATTAATTTTAGAACATTCCTGATTGGTGCATAAAAAACAAACACCAAGAAACTTAAAAAAAAAAAGTTTCAAACAGTAATCTTTGGAAATATTCAAGACATGTGGAAACCCTTAATGCAAAATGGCCGCGATCGTAAAGACCATGCAATGTCGAATACTTTTAAATAAATGGAATGCGATCAAATGTTTGCTGCTTAATTTCGTTGTGTGAAAAATGGTTTGCAAGCAGGAAACTGACAGGACAAAATATTCCACTTCCCCATAGCACCCTCCGACATCGCAATGACACCCTGTGCTCTCAGATACATCGCTTATCCACCCGGGATGCCTTTTTCATTCTGTCTGTCCAGAGAAGTGCTGCAGCTATCTTGCCGCTTTCACATGAGAATAGTGATCATTTGCGAAGGGCGATAGAAGCATAAATTCCTTACTGACCTCTCCCATGAAGATATTTAATCACTTCAACCAACATTCAAATCTCAAATTTAAAAAAAATTAAAGGCTGTGGTTACACTAAAAGCTGAACTTGTCAATGAGAATATATAACGGCAGCCATATTTAAACATCGTTAATTTAGAAGGTTACGATTTTACACATGTTTGCGTGATTACCCATCAAACTGAATGCTAACAAAGGGAAATTCTAATTCAAAATACACGCTATTCTTTTTATTTAGAATTAGCTTCCAACACTTTCTAAAGCTGCGTTTTTGTCGCTGTCTGACCTAACTTGTTATTTACTTCGACAAATGCAGAAAATATCATCAATTTCAGTTATCTTAATTGCACTGTATTTTTTGTTCTTAGCAAGGAATCGCAGCACAACACAGAAGAATATAGTTGTTCTGATTATTCGCACAAACAGTATACTTTGAACAAAAATTGATTGCAATTGTAACATGTTCTTGACTGATGTATCCAAGTAAGAGATGAATGTGTTAAAGTTAAGGTTTTTTTTCCCCCGAGTGACCACAAATTTAAACGTTTATTAGCCTGTCGCATTCATAGAGATCAATTTATTACTCAGTAGATCTACATAAATAAACTACCGCTTCTTTGTAATTAAACAATTAGTTGTCGGTGGGTAGATGGGAAATTCACCAATAGAAATGCCTCTATTCCTGCAAAGAATGGATTTTTGCTATTCGTTGACTTTTTTTTCCTTGGGTAGTATCACAAAACTTGAAAAAAAGGGGGGGGGGAAATACAAATTTATTATTATAATCAGTTACACAGAGTAAAATCCATATTTATGATGTAGGAAATATTTCAATTATCCTTTAGTTTTAAAATATAATTAAATCAAAAGAAGTATTACATGCTTTTAGATGTTTCCGATTCAACTTTGTTTTAACTCGGACCTCCTCGTTATTTACGATTGCTTATTATTTTTATCATTTTGGTGAACAGAGATGTCGAAGTAAAACAAGTAATTATTTTTCTAACTTCCGCCATCAGAATTTTGGTTTTAGAAACATGCTCGACTCTGCTGCATTTCGAACTTGCTTGGGACTGAAGATCGTTCAGAATTTTACCTCCTGTCTTCTTTACTGTATAAGAAACGAGAAATCTATCTTCTTTCTTCAGAAAATTGTTACTGGACAGAGAACTCTAAAAGCTGAATACGATAAAGTGTTATGTTTGAGCTGTTAGGCTCTGTCTTGGAATATGTTGTCACCATTTATTTGCGTACCTTTCTTTAAATGTAGGTTTATTTATTTATAGTGTGTATTCCACGCATATCCTCCACCAATTTCAACCGGTTAACTCTCTGGCATAATAACGAGGTTTTTAATTAACCTATGGAATCCAAGGTACAGAAAACCGACCACCGATATATATATATTTATTTACCGTTTGATTTTTAACGACTATCTTAATTACATCACTAGCGTTTTGCAGCCAAGAACTCTTCCAAATACAAAACGAAAAAATAACAATAATGAAAACAAGCTGCACCTCATCATGTATATTGAACAGTGACCAGCACAATGCCCGCACTTTGCTTGTCACAGGTGCTGCTGATAGCTCAGTTATAGATGTGAAGACAACACATCAGTTCAGTTGGAAAGTGCAGAGGAAAAACAATAAACGACATACTCTCAAGGGTAGGCTAGTTTTGTATCTCCGCCCAACCGTGCACTATTTAAAATAATAAAATTTATTAATTTTGTTACTATTGGTTTTAGTTATTTTCCCCTATTTAAATGTGATTGAATTAATCTATTGCTTTATTATAGTTTAATTTTTTGTTGGTTTTCTGTCTAAAAAATGTATTTGTTTTTTATGCATATATTCATTTAAGGTAGGGTATTTTAGCACCGGACCGAGTATAGTTAAATAGCGTTAATTTGAAGTAGTTTAAGGAATTGAGGATGAATTTGATGTATAATAAAGTCTTACATTTATATATTTACCTTATAATAATATAATAACCTTTAATATTTAAAAAATAATTAAAGTATAATAAGATTTTAATACAAATAACAAATATTAATTTTATATTATTACAATAGATTAATAATTATAAATTAATTAAATATTTTATATACATTATTTAAATAAAAATATATAGATATATAATAATACTAACATAAGATAGAGTAAATAAATTGAATATAATTTATTTCAGAGCGGGGATGATACACGCCCCGTGAGGGGCTCCTGTCCACCCAGTTGTCTTTAATTTGAAACGTGCAACAGAATCTAAGTGCACGGTTCTGCGGTATTTGCGAGGAATATGAGATGGTGAATTCTCTTTACGATAGAACGAAGTGCGGAATAAGATAAAGTATTACTGTGAATGCGTCAGTACATGATTGGCTCAGCTTGAAGTCGTGTCTATTAATGTTCAGAGAAACAAATACAACAGTGTCCCATTACAATCGTTGTTCTTTTATTTAATATTTTTTCGTACGTTGGAGATGACAACGTGAAACACTACTACGAGGTAAGCCAATGCGTATTTGTAACAAGTAAAATATTTTTTTCCCCCGCTGATGAGAGAGAATTTGTTATTCAGAGATGCCACAATTACTCCACATGATAACCAGCTAAAATTTCCTGATTTCATGTGCGATTTCATTCTGGTGTGCTTTAAAGACATTGGCAGCAGTAGCTCTCAAAATCTAGAAACTTAATATGATATTAACTGCATGTTCATAATATGAGCTGCATTTTTTAAGAGATGTGTTCTTGTGAATGCTTCATCTTCGCCTTTCATTTTGGCCAGTTTTGCTGTGGAGATGCTCCAGAAAGATAGTGGGCAGTCGGCCGGAAGTCGGACATTATTCTTCACACTTCCTTTAGTGACGCGTCTACCTGTCACACACCCCAGAGCAAAAAAAGATATAACTACGAATATAAATTTTTAGAATATAATAATATACAAAAGATGTTATCGATTTATTAAAAAAATTATTATGCTATTTATACTGCGAAGGCAGCATTCTATCAACGGTAAATTTATCTGCGGAACAATGTAAAAAAAAAAAAACTTTACTTTCCTGTGAAGTGTACCATGTTCCTTGAGAAAACGTTCTATATTTGCAAAACTCTGTTTTGCAGAATATCATAACAATTAAATGTTATATTTTCAAAACAAAAATTAACTGTTTATAAGCAATAGTAACAACGATTTTCTATTTCTTTTTTTGTACACAAAAAACACGATTTTGAAATAATGTATAGTTTTATTGTAATTTGTGACAGAAGTTAGCATAGATAACATATAAGGTTAAGTGAGTCCCTCCGACTCATAAAGGCAGACATCAAATTCAACGCACGATGTTAATAACATGCGATATTTTGCGTTGCGTGCGATATCTGCCCTTGAATTATTCCAGTGTACATCAATGGATTCACTTACAATAAGAATGTGATTTCAGGTGTATGACGCGGAGTTGCCGCAAAAAGTGCAATGCAATACTTTTTTTAATATACATTTTATTAAAACAAAATAATGTTAAGCTACAGTGTTTGTGTATTTATTAACTTTTTTTTTTTTTTTTACATTTGGTAAACAGTGACCCGATATCAAAGCTCTGTTATTTTAGCGGCAAAATAGCTACCAGTAACCATTCATTATTTGTGCTATGGGACGAAATATACCTGCTAAGTACTGCTTAAACTATGTTATATCAGTTTACAAAATTTTTATGAAATTGGTGGTTTTTTTTTAAAGGAGGCGTTACACAAACGACACACACGCATTTATTATATGCTTGCCGCATTATCATACTAATGTGGAAAGAAGAAGGCGTTATTTTTCTTCTCTCTCTAAGAAAAAGTATCTTATAGCTCTTGTTACAGAAACGGGAAGACCTAGCTGCAACCCGATATGCCCTGAGTCACACACAAATCCCTGGTATTACTTGTATACGCTACGCTTGAATTTCTCAAATAAAAGTTCACGTTTATTTTAAACCTTTAGGTGTACAAAGGTGCCGTTTTTAAGCCCAACATTAAAAAGAAAACATTAAAAAAATTTATTATAAAAAAATATTATTTGAAAATAATAAAAATTATTTTTACAGTAATGTGATATTTAATTATATAAATTTTAACAATATAATACTGTAAATAATAAATAAAAAATATTATTATAAAATTAAAACGATGTATTAATCACTTATGTTACGATTTCTCTGTATTACGCTGCTGGCTCTATTGAGTAGGGCAGAAAACAACACACAAATATAGCGCAAAAAGGTATGGACCATTTTGAAAGAAAAAATGTGATCGCGTAGACATGGTGTAAGAGTTATATATATATTTTTATATGCATACTGCTATTTTTAATGCCAATAAAATAGTGTGTTGTTGAAATGAACGGAGTGGAATAACAGACAAGTTTAATCATTCGTAAATAAAAGTAATATTGAAAGATTGCTAGCAACAAATAATGCAACACGCAGTCTTTAGCCGAAGAATAATTGGATAGTTTAAACTATTGAAGTAGTTTTAAATTATGTTCATTATCTCTGGTATAGTGTCCAGATAATTTTGTGTAAATATTTGCCGCTATAATAAAACATGTCAATCTGGAAGCATGTTGGACTTCAACTTTTTACCCCTACGATACGGATGAAATATTACTGCCGCATAACCAACACTGGTACGGTGCGTTCACACAGTGACGATTAGTATTGATTAGCGCGCGATATTGAACATTTTCTTATGAAGATAATCAGTAAATAATTGACATAATTTATTTAATTTAGGGCTACGATGTTTTAAAATATAAATATCTGCAACGGGTTTTAAAACTCAGCTTGCCATTGAACAACCTAAAATTCTTTAACAATTACTGAGGTAACTGCGAAATTAACTGAGAATGATTTCTGCGACTGTCAATTTACTCTTATGACACTTTCATATTCTCTATGTATTACCTTATTCGAAGAAAGCATAACTTCGTTTGCAGATATTCTGGTATTTTTAGTCTCATTAGAGTCCTTTGTTCATGAACTACGCCTTAGAATTCTGAAGTGACAAACAAATAGCTCGCGAATGTGTCAAAAGTGTTAATCTGCAGCGTCAATGTACAAAGTTCAAACCTAGAGTAAGTCGTTGACGTATTTATAAATTTTATGATATATTTTTTGTTTGATTTTATGAATGTATATCCACCTTTGCACATCACATAGTTCGCTACCGACATGAAGTAGGAACTTAAATTATTCTGTGGAGGTTCGAGCATTTGTTGCAGCCAGACTGCTCGTTCTCCCGTCAAGGCGAACCGGGTTCGATTCCTGGCGATGACAACGGGATCTTCGCATGCAGGAAACGTGGCGGACATTGCAGTTGGTCGGGAGGTATTTCTCGGGTTACTCCTGCATTCCCCCTCCATCGCGTTCCACCGATACTCCATCCCCGCCTCATTCAACTGCTCAGGACCTCCGACCAAAATCTTTAACATCTTGAACATATTTTATGGGGTTGATTCTATCTGCCAGTACTCGATGTTTGTTTGGTGGTGACTAATAAATCTCAATAACATTCCTGATTAATATCCAAATCACGGTTACTTCCAACGTTTCTGAAGCTCTGCTTAAAGTTAAATTCCAGGATATGCTCCGCCTCATGCAAACAAAGTTTAGTAAATGACACCAAAGAGCCAACACACCACATTATTGATCACTCAGTGTAAATATATTTTGCATTAGAACTATTTATTACTAGGCGTTACCTACACACTCATTTTATCTGCCTTTATTCATATTAGTTATAGATTAAATGTAATAAATTTTGGTAAATTATAAGTAAAAATACAATATAAGAGTTGATAAGGTATAATTTTAAGTTATACAAGTATAAAAAGCCTGTGATACAATGCTATATTAAGGAAGCAGCCAAACACTTCATTCATAAGGTGTTTTTTTTTTTTCAAAGGTTTGTTTCAAAAGGTGTGAATATTACACCGTGTTTCTACATTCACTATTAAAGCGCTATCTTAAACTGATATCACGCGCTATTTTAAGACTTCACTCCACTCCCAATATCTGTTCCGAACAGTAATAAGCTGGATATCACAATTCCGTACGTTTCCTTTGTAGTACTCAATGTCATGCTTCGTGCTAAATTTAGGTTAAGAGATCTGGTTCCAAGGATAATTTACAGACTTCTGCTTATAGCTTGGGCATGTTATTTCGCTTGAGTCCCGATGTGCCGGTTGGAGAATCGGGAAGACTCTCGAAATAATAGACGGCGTTCACTTCCATGGACGCAGAGGCAAGTGCGGTATTAGAAGGCCCGGTGGCTCCACATTTCACGCGGAAGTCAAATTCAAAGAGGCTCCTCATCCCCTCGAGTAATTTCGCAGCCCTGCGCGCACAGCGATTGCCGGCTCAAAGACGGTATTTTTCGCATGGCCCCGGCACCTTGGTGGAAATCCAGACTCGAAGATCCGGAAGATTTTTCTATCCGCTACTGCCCCCGCCTTCTTATCCCCCCCACCCCCCTCGTCTAGTTTCGCCATGGTATGAGGGCGCGGGATGATTTCCCGAGCTGTATCGCTCGCCCCGCAGAAGCACCGCTTTATTTATTTCGCGGGGGAGTCGTGACTCAAAGAAGGAAAAATTTCACCTCGGAGATGCAAAGTCGCTGAAGTATAAAATACTCGGAAAGCTGCTGGGGAACTCCGCGGTCGAACTGTGTATTACGTCCGGAAACGGTTTTCGAACGCAGCGGTTGTAACACTCGCGGATCTCTGTCAAAATTTCCCGTCCTTGAGCGCGTAAACTTAATAAACCTCTTCTAAACGCCGTTGGGAAGAGAAAAATAATAAATAATATATGCATTCTTCTCTCATGCAGGATACGTAGCACTTTTCTCATAATTCTGGTAGTGCGTGCACCAATTTTGAATGAGTTCTGTATGTCATACAGTTGTGTAAAGTGCTTCATTGGAAGTTGCTTTTGTCAGTGTCGCATGCCTCCTTCTTGAATAGAAAGATCTAATAAAGGATCTTTCCGCAACTTGTAAAAACTAACATTCACTCACTAGATGACGTCATGTTCCAGGCAAGTGATACTAAAAATATGCTTAGTATACTTTTATTTATAATATACTTTCTTCTCACAGAAGAGATTTCTGAAAATAAATGAAACGCTTATTTTTATATTACTACACAAATCTGTATTTATTGTTACAAAATATTTTACCTGATAGAATATTAATATACCATGACTGATTTAGCTTTTTTTTTTTTAACAAAAACCTCCACCTGAGTTGACAAAATAAATCTCTTTTCTATGGCCAAAGAAGTCCGCCAGTAAAAGAGTAATTTAATTGAGTCAATTTTATGTATTTGTTTTGCACTTTACAAACAAAAATACGTAGTTGACTTGAGCGAAACTTTCATTATGTTACCACCGATTCTTAACACAGCATGTGTAAAACAAAACAAAAAAATGTATTAACCACCAGTTAAAATATGTTGTCTTTATTTTACGTTAACATATAAACATATGTTCTTATAGTGCGTTGCAAACATTTTTGTAGATAGGCTTCGTCAGTCAAAGTTGATATCAAAATGCATGTAGGCCTACTTAAAGGTAGAATTTTTTTTTAAGTTTGATTTGAAACACTTTCTTTTAATCGTAAATAAATTTTTTAGAAGCGTTTAAATTTATATATTTCATAATGCTATTAAAGTACAGTTAATAAATAGATTTGATAGTATCATAAATTGTTTCTTTAAAAAAACGCATGACTGTATCATACAGTATCTATAAAAACTTTGTAGATTGAATGATTTAAAACTTAAAACAGTACAGTGTGCAGCCGTTTTCACGTAACCGCAGAACGCCTTCTCATTGGTGGCACTTCACGAGACGTAACCGGCCCGAATATAAGGCTGTTAAGTTGGTATTCTGAATACTTCTACGCCCAGCTTGTATTAGCTTATGTCATTCATAACTACGTTTCATCTCAACTGTTCTCTGTTGCAATGAAAGCGATGGCCCCGAATAGTGATTCCGGACGAAGGAAGGATGACGATAGTTTTCCAAGGAATGGAAAAGACCGAAGGGTCTGAGAATGGTAGTGTGTGAGGATTTGTGTGTTAATGAGACGTGCGAAGATAGAATACAGTGTGGTTCGAACGATGCCCCTTACGCCCGGAGGGCGAGGAGACGGGAAACAATCCTGGATACCAGCTGTTTCCCAAATCTAAGTTCTACACTGTCCGGGCGGACTGGGCCGAGAATGTGCTAAGGGTGTGACGTCATACTTAACTTTTACCCGTGACATAATGACAAGCGCGAGCGCGGTAGAGTATAAATGTGTGTCTATGTATGTATTTAGATTTGTGTTTTAAATTCGTCTCGGACTCAGTATGACGGTCTTCAAAATTCTAAGTTCCCGATGGTGCCCTGCGAAAGAAAAGAGCCGATTCCGATCTAGCTTGTGGGAGTTAAAGCAAAATAGATAGAAGCGCTCCAGGTATGACCTATTAATAGGTATCGGCCACCTGGAGGGGAGGTTTGGTGTTGCCAACGCCGGTTCCACCGGGGACTTTGTCGTAATGACAGTCGCTCGATTAGGTAAGATCGATTTATTAATGCCTTCCGTCAAGACAATTATAACCCCTCCAAAAGTCGGCCGTTTCGTCGGATGCATCAATTTCACACAGAATCAAAAAGATTATACCGCTAAACACCGTTCTGCTAATCAAATTTCATGTCAGCATCAGTGGTACATAAAATGTTCTGCCCTTATAAAAAATATTTAATAGAAAGCCAACAAATTGATCACACCATTAATTAAAATTAATTTGGTATTTAGACCATACCGTTTAATAACCAATTTCGAACAAATTTATATGCCGAAAGTATCAACTACAAGCATATATTTCCCGCTATTTTGTAATATGACGCCACATGAAAGCAAAGTCTTTTATCGTACCTTGGAAAACAATCAACCAATTCCTACCAAATTTTACAGAAAAGAAATGCTATAATACACCATGTAAACTCATACGTTTTAAGTGGGCCCGATACTCGTTTTTAAAATGGTTGCCATATAAATGTGTTTATTACTATAGTATGTCACATTTATGAAACGATATAAACTATTTCAAACCAAACTGTGCATGCTGGCATTTATTTAATAGTGTGGTATGTCATGTTATCATTTGTGTTTTAAATGGACAAGAAACTAATTTCCGACATGGTGACCACATAAATATTTAGTGAATTTGGTACATTCACCATACTGTTACAAGTTTAAACCAAACTTGGTACGCTGCAAGCATAAACGACCGGCATAACATATGTTAACACATATGGTTTCTTTTGCCCACTGTTTCGTTAGAAAGCGCCATATGAACAAAAAACAAAGACTTTGTGTCTTATTTCGGGAAAATATAAACCGATACCTACTAAATTTGCTAAACAAGAAACACTACAGTGTTAAATGTAAACATTTATGTTTTAAGTTGCGCACACACTGGTTTTTTAAAATGGCGTCCATATGAACAGTTTAGATTGCTATGATATATCTACGAATCTATGTAAATAATTTCAAAACCAAAGTTTGTATTCTTGCAATGACCTATTTTAAAACCATAAAGTGTGTCTACACGCAGCCTAACTTTTCACCATTTTGTAAAATAGCGCCTGTTTATTCCATATCTCGCTAAACAATCAACCTATTTCGACCAAATTTTGGCAAACAAATATTACTGTGGTAGACCATGTAAACTTGAGTTTTAAGTGGGCCAGGTTCTTATTTTCAAAATGATGACTATGTAAGTATTTTATTTTCACACACATGTACCTTTTATCTCGGTCTTGGAGTAGGGCTTCCTTCGTCAAATTTACTCGCCTACGTATGTCGACGATAGTTGGTTATTTAGTTATATTGCTAACTTCTTGTTATTCTTGTATTGCCTCACGTAGAGTTTGCGATATTTATAAGCGAATAAATCTATTCTGAACATCGTTTACAGCGAAATTTGAATTGGAAACATAATTTATCACATTATTAAAAACTAATGTAGTCAGTAGGTTATTGTTTGTGCATGAATTATATGCAGTTACTCGCATGCATGATAAAATGAATGAATTATAAAAATAGTTAAGACACCGACGTCGGGTAACACATTGAAAGAAAAACAGGAATTTTTCTTATGCATATCGTTGTTTGTCTCCAGATGATTAAGCTCTTTTTGGTTCGCAAACGTTAAATATGTCTAAAGTTTTGCTAACACTTATTAATTGCTGGTTATAATTTCAGAAGAATGGCAGAAAAGTTAAAGTGACTTGCAACAGTAGAATATGATTATTATTATATAAGCAATGATTTACTTATTCACTTTCAAACCGGTTTCTGAAAGCCTAGTGAACTAAATAAATCATAGATGATTTTATACGTTCTGGTTGCAATTTAACAGTGTAATTGTCTACGGAAGAAAATTTTTTTACCGTTTTCAGTTTTTCGATTTTCTCAAAAAAATGTTTTAAAATTTATGGAAAATCAAAACCAATAATACTAAGATAATCCCAGTACGTGATTGCAGTTTTCTTAGCAGATACATGAAAAGTACAATTTCCTCTACAGATACAGTTGCAAGTGTTAAAAATGAACGTAAAAAAAATATGCCTAGCTTTCTAACCGTTGAGATATTTGATATTAAAATTTTTGTAGAATTAATTTCTCTCTTGATTAAAACATCCCAAAAAATTATAAACCACCTCTAAATATTTATTTCTTACAATAAAAAGCTGTTCGTGCTTCAAAAATATTATTTTTATTCAAGAAATATTTCAGACAAGATATATATTCGTTAAATCTCAGAATATTAAGTATTTTGTTTTAATATGGGAAATGTGTGGTATCTTAAATATTAAGGAACCTATGTTACTTTTAAGAAAGGAAACTCGTTCATAGTGTTTGACGCACGAATCATATATTTAATTAACTTTCCTAATGCAACGGGATTTGTACTGAGGTGAAAAATAAAATAAAAAGGCGTAAAACCTTACTCTTATGAAAATAAAGTGGAAATAATAGACACAACACTGCAATTTTTTAAAAAGTTAATTTTCCTACAACTTTCTTTTATGTTAATATTTTCGCGTAACTGTGACAATATAAAAATTAAACATATCTAAAATAATTTTAAGAAAAATGAACGTTAAGTCACTGCGATAACGGCCTAGTGATTTCCGACTAACTTAAATTCGCCCCTGTTAACTTGATACTGCCAATGTTAGAATTGCTATCTCGTAATAAACTCTTTAAATGACTGGGCGTAAATTCTGCAAGATAAGTAAAGTTGTAAGGAGGGCGCGTTTTAATAGCTATAAATATATCTTTCATTCTCCTTTAAAGACTTGGTTCATTTGAATCTCACTTTTAAAAACTATAAACCGTGGAGGGAACGCAATGGCGTTGGGTTGCATGCCGCGTGTAGATAACATTGCAAATTACTTTCACCTCTCAAAAGAATTACTTTCTGGCTGAAGGAACATTGAATCAGATACCCCCAAGCCCTGCGTGTTTCGACTATTAGCTGGAATTAACACGCCATAAATGGTAACTTCATTACCACGTGTTCCCGTGTTTTAATCTTCTATCTGTAAAGTACGCCGCATTTCTTGCGCCATGCAATAGTTATCATTAGTAAGTCACGAAAACTCTTTATATATATATATATATATATATATATATATGATGTTTGCCCAGCAAACTTTTTTCCATTGAAATATTTATCTTGGTTCCAGTAATTAAAATCTGCATTGAAAAATATGTTGTCTACTTTCTTAAAACAATAACTGAAATCTGGATTAGAGGATGAATTTTTACGTTAATATGCTTGTAATTAGTCCAAAGAATAGACCGGCCAATCATAAAAAATTAACAATGGATGCACGTACGTGATTTACAACATTCCTTTGATTAATAATTTATGTTTTATCTCAATAGATTTACGTCAACAATCTATCTCTTGTTTAGAAAAATGATAAGATACAAACTTAGCGAATTACTTTGTTTACAATAAAATAATTGTATAACTCTACACTTTATGAAAATTAACAGGAATGCTCGTAAAGAAAATGGAAGTACAAAAATAGCATAGAGCGACAGTAAAGTGAATCGGGGGAAAAAAATACGACCTCTGTCGTACACTAGAATGTTATAAAATGACATGAGTGACTGAAATGAAACCAATCCTCACTTCCATCAGTCACAAATGCTTGTCCGACGGACCGACTGATTCCGATCTGGGTATCTGGAATTCATCGAGATAAGGGTTTTATGAATTACTGACTCGTTCCCGAATACACGCCTCTCTCTCTCTCTCTCTGTCCCCTCGGGTTTCCTGCAGATACCAGGATTAATGTCATCAGTAGCCTATAAATAACTTTCCCACTTCCTGCGTTCGATCCGTGCCATAATGACATCTTCTGCCAACTAAATGGTAATTATTATAATTTTTGCTACTTCATTAGGCTGACTTCCGCGAAAACGACTGCATACGCGTTAGCTATATCGCTTGACTATGACGTTAAATCACGTGCATTTGGTGAAGGCCATACATATCATATATACATTAATAAAACCACTTCAGGCCATATATAATTATACCTTTACTACCCCACTTTCCGTAACGAATAATCGCACAATTTTTTAAATCTAGAGTACAGAATAAACACACACACATATATAAAGTGCATATTGTGTGTATATATATACATATATATATAGTGCATAAATCGCATATATTGTGTATCGTTATCTAAGGAATATATAATATAACAAAACATTGTGTACGTGCAATATTTCTTAATAGTGAAGCGTTTTACTGAACTTAATTTCTGGTACATTTAAGCTCTATTTTTAAGGCTGTCTTAGAAAAAGAACCAACTCTGTCAACACTGTGTGTTACGATACAAGTAACCCGAAGTTTCACGCCTGTGTCATATTATTTTATACGCTGTTCACGGAACTGAGCATTTTTTGAAAGTCCTGCGTAGTATCTACTTGTATGCACATTATGTGTCCTTCCGCCATACGCAAAATTAACATTGCCATGGGCCTGATCACTTTATTCAGTGCCGTCCAAATAAAACCTTGAAATTATTACAAAAATAAATATCTTACAAATTTACTCATTATAACGCTTGTGTGGAATAAAAAAAGTGAGCAAAATAAATTATTTTAGTATCGCAAATGTTTACCTAATGCCTCAAATTCAATGTTCAAACATGGAACTACTTTCCTTTGTTATTACCAACTTTACTGGGCGCATACAAGTCAGGGTGTCCGTTGAAATATATGCAAGTAAAGGCAGAGACATTTTTCAAACGTTGATTTAAAAAGCGCTCAGTTTACGGGGAACAGACTATAAATGAATGCGATTCTCTTCAACAGTACTCTACGTCTGATCATTTCTGCTGGTCTTCTACTTCACACAGAGGTTATTAGTTCCTCTTTCGTGTGCGCATTTTCCGCTTCAAATCACTTCATTGACTCACAAGCTAGTTTAACCAAGAAAACATAAAGCTCATAAACTACACTCATTGACAAAATAAATGAGCACCGATGAGTGTATGAAATGGGATTAAACTGCTCGTGTTAGAAGGTCATGGCACATTATAGCAATAATTGCAGTACCGGAGGAGCGATCCTCGTTCGCTCTCCCGCTTATTGCACTAAGAAAGAAATATGGTAGTAGGAACTATCTAAATATGGTTAACATAGGTAGAAAAACCAAGAAAACAGTTTTTTTTTCATTCCTTTTTGAGGTCCTATTTGCTACTGTTCATATGGTAGCCACAGCAGTGCACTGCATTAGCAAAATTTATATCACGTACAACAGAACAACTTTAAAAAAATTTTTATTGTTCCCACAACAATTATAATTGTACTAACCTATAATAGAATGTTCTGTTACTAGCACTGAACAGTTTTGTAATAGTGTTTAGGTGTAGCTGCAAGAGGATTTTCTGCTAGGTTATTACAATCCTAGTTGTTGTAGGAACAATTCGAATATTGTTGACGTTGCTCTGTTATAGTTACTATCGTTTCGTAGTAGGAACGCAGTGTTTTGCTATAGCCGCCATATATATATATAGCAGAAAATATTATCACAGACAGGAATACAAAACACAGTTATGTTGGTATTACTGTATATATTCACAATATTTAGATTGTACACAACTCATCAGAGAGCTGTCCTTATTTCAATAGTCTCGATGGTTCGTACAACCATAAGCGGTGGGTTTCGACAGTGAGGGATAAAGGTTGCAGCAAACAGCGTCAGCCTAACACGTGGGTTGGGGGAACCTCGTGTAACATATAAAACCATACCATACATGAAAAAATTAAGTCATATAATAATAAATAATAAAGGCCCAACATAGACGTAACTGCGTGCGAGCGTCGTGTCGAACCTCTGCTATAAAAAAATACCTGATTGTTCCACAGTCCAATATAGAGATACCAGTGTTACTATTGCGACGAGATCTACAGTAAAAAAAAATTCTGGAATGCCCGGCAAGAGGAAGAGAGCGTATGGTTACAAGGACCAACCTAAAAAAAAAATTCTCGTATATGTCAAGTGCAGTACACTATTTACAAGCGGCGATAATTTTAACTTGCATTGCACAACTTGTAAAAGCTGTATTCCTTTGCTTGCCACTAAGAACCGTGTATTGAAACCATTGGTCATGCAAGAGACGACGACACTACTACATACTGATGAACATATATACAAAATAGATGTAGAAGGAAAAAAAAAACTATAAACACATAACAACCTATGCATATTGTACGAGCAACGAACGCTGTCGGTTAAGTTAGCCGAAAAAAAATATATATTACGGCCGCGAAGCATGGGGGGGGGGGTGCGATAAGGTCGTCACTGCTACACACTCATGCCAGCAGACATAATAAACAGGAAAATAGGTATACACACCTACCAAACATTGCGTATTGCATAAGCGACGAGCACCCTGTATATCGCATCAATCGGTGCTAGACAAGACCTTGAGTTTGTACGGTACATCTTTGTGTGTGTGTGGGCAGGTGTCCGATTACCCCTCCCCCCCCCCC